>JAMKCH010026571.1:0-19226 GCA_023653785.1 Ophioderma brevispina
ACGCAACATTAGTTTCACGCTTTATTCCATTGTCATCTATGGAGACCGGACTATGATACCTGCCAGACTATGATTACTTTCACACCGGCCGTCTAAGAACTGAAGGACGCACCTTCACCGGGGTTAGGACATGTCGATTAGGTAAATCCAATTGAAGAAGCTGAAGGTAGCACCTTTACCGGGATTAAGGTATGCGGCCGATTAGGGTAATCCCAATTCACCTGATATTGAACCAGTTAACCAGGTATTTATCTGTGAACGTAGCACCTTTACCGGGGTTAGAGTATGCCTAACAGGGTAATAATATAATTAACCTATTATTGAAGATGTTGATCAGGTATTTAATACTATTTAGTTTTTTAATCAATTGAATGAATGAATCAATGGATGAATCAATCAATCGATCAATCAATCAATGACATCAATCAATCAATGACCTTAAAATATTGACAATAATACTTCAATATTGAGGTTTTGTAATTTTTTTCTAGTCAAAAGTACATGATTCTTTGAAATCAGTAGCGTATGTGTTTCCTCGACTCAGTGATCGTCATTGATATAAACAATAGACCAGGTAAAACCATTGCTGCTATTCGGGTGAAAAATGCACCATTTTGGGGAAAATCATGCTCTTGTGTGTTCCAATAAAAGCGCTTTTAATAATACAAAAGTACAATGAAATGACAAAATTGGTGTGCTCTTTTGCCTCAAATAACCAAAATAGGTTTGGAACGAGTTACTTCTCCAAACTGTAGGCTCATAAAAATCACCGTTCAAAATTTGGCACTTCCATCACCCATGTACTAGTATTTTAAAAAGTCTTTTGGCTCCCCCCTTTGAGGCAGCTTGTCAACCAGCTAAGGTTAAAAATGTTGCCTGTCGTGGGAATCAACTCTGGCGTGTGTTTCTTGTGTTAAAGAGAGACACTGGCCCATTTGAAAAATAGAATTGATATTTTTGCGAAGTCTTAAAGATTTTATATTCCTTAAATTCCATTTTTGCCACTTTTCAAAAATCACGGAGCAGACCCCTGCCTTGTATTTTAAAGGGGGAAATTGCTTCTTGATCTAACAAGACAAATAACGCTACCTCCTTTTCTGCGGTGATCGTCAGGTTGGTAGTCTTTTGACAATATGCATGAAAGAGAACAAGAAAGCATTATCTTACTACCAAGTCATTTAAATTTATACTTGTATTAATTGTACAAGGCATTCGAATGTAAAAAGTCCAATAATCGACACATACAAAGATTTTTTTTATAATGAATACTTTTATTTTCAATAAAATAAAATTATGACAACACTTTAATCATGTTGTATCTGGGTTTTACATTTATAATGATAAAGCTTCCATTAGCTCCAACTGTGTCTAAATACAAGATTCATGTAGGTTTACTACTTTTAAATAACAAAAGCCAAGGGTTATATTGGCATATTATCAAATAATGCTTCTACAAATCGTAAAAACACACAACTTCAGAGTGTACATAAAGTCAATAGTAATGGAATATTTTCTATTGCCATAATTTGAAATAAAAACTGTATTCCCATGGATTTTATTTTATTTTTGTCCATCAAACAGATCATCATGTATGTTTCACCTTTGCAGTCACCGTGAGTATTCATGCAGTAGTTACTCCTATACTTTCTGTTGCTAAAGACTTTTAATGAATAAAAAACACCATTTTGATGTTAAGGTGGCATTTTGTCAGCTGTTACTAAGGCTTTCATCAGTGGCATAACCAGCGGGGGAAGGGGGGAGATCCCCCGCTCAGAAGCCTTGCCCCCCCCACCAGCCCCCCAAAATGAACTGACTGTTTGTTTGCACAGTGTCTATGGAGAAGGGCACAAATTCACCCCTCAGAAAATGCCATGGCACCCCTTCTGCCCCCGCCCCAATTGCCCCCAAACGGTCTTCTTGAGTAACCACCCCGGTCATAGTCAATTGTATATTATTACACCTTCTGACATTAATTATATCATTTAATTAAATTGCCGATTATCAATGATATTAATTGTAGGGCAAACTGAGTATTTTCTCATGTTAAATATCTTTCGTTGTTGAAATTGTTCATGTGCCTTGAAAACGGTAGTAATGGATCATTTAAACCATATAACTGTATGCATTTTCCGATGCCATTGTTAGATCATGGTGTTTTCATACATATTACAACTATAAAACCAATGCCAATATTGGACCTCGATGAAATATTAAGCAGATACAATTAGTGCCAAGAAAGATAGGGATATTACACACGTTGTACTAACATTAACTTTGACCAGACTTCTAGGCCAGTCAGTATATCGAGAAGGGGAATGAATCGCACATTATGATATCGTTTGATAAGTCACTTTGGATTTTGACAAAAGCTGAATACGCATTCACCAACGAAACGAGAGGTTCATAAGCTGTCATACAGTGTCTTTTAGGAACATCAAACAAGATTTTCATCTGGCATTTGGGTATGATTTCAGATAGTAAAAAATACAGCAAGTAAACTTGCATCATCCCCCTGGCAAGATGGCAGTCTGAAACATGACCTCAGATGACCTTTGACCTTGGTCCATGACCTTTGACATCATCCACACATGAAGGAACCCCTATTGCACCTTAACCCCAAGTCTGGTTTAAATCGGACTTAAACTTTTCGAAGGAGACGCGAAAAACGAAAACCTAACCAAAACCTTACCAAACTGGAACACACACATACACATACATACATACATACGGACATTCGCACCCTCGCAATATCCCCCTCTGCTTTTCAAGCCAGGGGAATAAAAATGATTATACCTTCAAATTGGAATGATTTATTTTTCCTCAATATTCGGTATATGAAAAGAGCTCATGATATATTATGCAAAAAAACTCAATTTTGTCAAAAACGTCAATTCATCTGTTTGGAAGATTTGCGACAATATGATGCAAAAAAAAAATTATTTTAAAATACTGTTTGTATTTTTAAAAATAAAAAGTGCATTTAATGCATACTTGTGCACATCTTCAATTTGTGCTAGCTTCTTGAAGTAAAAACTGATGTAGCTTATTTCAAGTTTATACAAGAAAAACAATTTTTTCTCATAAATGAGGAACTATGGTATGAAAACTTTAATACAATAAGTTTGTTATCCATTCGCCATTGATAGTGCCTCTTATACTGCATGCATCTGCCTGCCTGCATAAGTAATGCCACCATACTAATGCATGTCAATTAACTCCCTGATTAACTCAAACACACAGATTACCCTTGCACTTATTTGACTTTGCTCACAATTTCAAGAGAATAGATAATAGACTCGGGGCTTTTTTTTTTACCAAAAGGTTAGTAAAGAATTGAATGAAAAATTTGAAGTTATTATCAATAATATTCCCATCTGAAAGGATTAAGCTGAGAAATATTGCTTGATACAAAAAATGTGAAATATCTAATTTCGTATTGGAGCAAATATGAAATTCAGCCCATGTTTTATATTGAAATAAAAGCATAAAATAAAAATAACCTTTTGTTTTCACCTTTAAGACATATTTGTAGTGAAAAACAAGGTAAGAAATTTTTGAGTTTCAATGAAATCACTACACATGACACATAATATGGATACCTCAAAATCTCTTTAAGATGCACTCTTTAAGAGTGTAAGAATAGTTTGTGTTCAACAGCTCAAACTTTTTTTTTTTTTAAAATAACTTTTTTAAGTACATAAGGGAATTGGATCATTCCTTTTTTGAAATGAAGCTTATTATTGACACTTTTACATCATTGCTTAAAGGTGCGTGTTCCGATCGTCTTTGGGGGCCCCCTGATTTAGTATCGATTTTGATATCAGATGAAAGGCCCTATTTTTCTCATTGTCGTCCTGAAATTTGAGCCCTCAAATCCATTTTATTCTCAAGATATAAACAAAAAATCCACTGTTTTAATGGTTAACCATCAATATTACTATTAGCACAGTATTGAATAGGGCTTTGCAATATGCATTATTGCTTCTACCATCAAAACTGCAAGTTTGTTTCCCACAGTACTTGATGGGGCGTACGTGCAAGTGCCAGGCTCTAATATCAAGTAGAGAACACAATAGACATAAATCGGAACAAGCACTTTTAATAAAGGTGCTGTTCTTAACTTTTCGCAATTAAGGGGGCGTCTTTTGGGTTTCTTTTTTTTCTGACTCGCCCTGTATAACTGTACCAGAGGATACTGTGTATAACAAAAATTCCAGATCAGGAATTTCATTATGAATTTGCGAATTTCTATGTGAAGGAAATTAATTTGAGCTTAGCTATTTCACACAGCGATTAGTATGTGGACAAGCATTATGTTTAAGCAAAAAACATGATTTGTTAGAAAATTGAGGGCGCTATCCTCGGGCAATCTCTGAGTCAGCCTTTAAGGGGCAAGATGCAAAGGTACAGTCAACGAGCTTTGAAAAAAATAAAAATATCATACCATTATTTCACATAATGGCATGAAAAAAATATTCAGACAATGAAATGGACCCTTACTGAAATCACTTCCACATATTTTACATTTGTAAAAAAAGGAGTAACTAATTTCGGAATGAGTTTACCTAGGCTCTAATTCCGGTATGCGTACCTACCCAAATTCTTGATAATGTATAAGCTACTATTGATTTCCGTTGATCTAGGCAGTCTCATTGGGTCGAGTTGCCTTTTCTATTTAGGTAGGTACGCATACCGGAATTAGAGGCCAGGTTGACCTTTTCGCGTAAATAATATTGTTTTCCCTAAGCTTCATTTCACAAAACGATGCTGCCTTATGCCGGCAATTTTATCAAATTGAAAAGATGCAGTCATCAGCTCAAAGACCATTTCTATAAATCCACCTTTCACTTGTCAGATCAAATTTACTACAAGCCTGAAGTGTAATATGAGACTACTTACATCATCGGCCTGTTCAGTTGAGATTGTGTTGACAATGCGATTTGTGCATTTTGTATTTTTAATACTTTTGCCTCTGATTCCCTACAGTCTAAGTTAAGTTCTAGTAATTACAAGTTACAACCATTTAACACCAAATTAAAAAAAAAAAATAAAGGCTGTTTTTTTTTTTTTATTGGGAAATTTGGTAAAAATGGGTAGAAACTATGAAAGAAGGGACGCTAGCTTGAAGTTGAACTGACTGAGTCTAGGCAAGGATGTTATTATGTCGAGCCATATCCGGGCATATCGGACTTTTCATGTCATGTTTGTTCTTTGGACTTAATAAATAAGGCTTGACAATTACAAATTCAGGTGCAGTATTGTATAGTGAGGTTGTGTACCACTCTTGAACGTGTACTGTTACTATGTAGGGTAAGCGAGGTGTTGTGTACACTTCACCGGAAGATACCAACAGAGAAATTAATGGAGTCAATATGCATTTCCAGTGAAATAGTTCACCGCCAAAGGATATGGTGTTGCGTTTCATCGATGCTGTGGGGCCTGGGTAACTATCTGTGTAATATTAAAGGGCATTTCGTTATCCACAACTTCGTCCCCCTGACTTACCTAAAAAAAGTTGAGATTTTTATATCATCTGAACCATTACAGGTGCCAACTAGAGATTTTGAGGACACAAAATATTGTGTCATAATAGTATTCTATAGATTTCACTTTGTATTATGCTAACAGAAAGTCTTAAAAGGAAATAGTAATTTGATTTGCTGATATTTCCATGTAAAACATAGGCCTGAATTTGTATTTGCTCCTATACGAAATTAGAAATGGCACAATTTTTGTACAAGACATATTCTCAGCTTATGCCTTTCAGATGGGGTATATTTTTGTGGAAAGCTTTACACATGGCAAAAATCAGAACTTTCGATATTAGGGGACACTGATATGTGAAATCTCTCGGTGCACTTAACATTAGTAATTCTGTGTACCTATCTACGTTGGAAAAATTCAGGTGTCTCTGTAAAGAATTTGGCAATTTTGAATTTTCTGTCGGTAAACAGACAGAAATTAGATCATAGAGGCCTATGGGAAACAAGCACTTGCTCATAACACAAAACCGCAAGGTCGGGATCAACTAAAAAGTTGATCAACTAAAACTAAAAAGAGTAAAACAAAAATCTGAGCAATTTGATTATCCTCACAAACTGATTTTCAATAACCAACTCTTTAATGATTGAACAATGGTAATTTTATTTGTTGAAGATACTTTCATACAATTAGGTTACAAAATAGACCGTTTTATTCAAACTGATATGTTTTGTCAAGAAGAAATCAATACCCACTGAAATTGTATGTGGAAATTGTCTTAAGTTATGGTATACGTTGGTGTCAGCCTCTCCGCATTGTATGACTAAAAGTGGCCAAACAGAATTTTTAGGTCTCTACGCAAAATTGACATAACTACTTCTGAACCTTAAGTCCGAACAACACCAAATAAAATCTTCTGATAACTTGTTTATTTATCCCTATGAACTACCAAAACAAATACTTAAGCAAAATATTGTTTAACCTTTCCAGAAAATTTTTTCGGAAATGTAGGGTTTTGTGTTTTGACTGGCACTGTATTATCTTTCACCTTCTTTAAGAAATTAAAGCAATAACAGCACATTTTTTTGAAGAGTGCCCCTAATTTTCAAAATTTGAGATTTTTACACAGTTGTGTTGGTAATTGTCTAGTAAACTATACCTGTAAAATGGTAATGCTCAAAAGTCTGTATTTTTCATAAAAGAAGAGATTTTGTAATTAGAATCAGGATCCCCATTGTAATATAACGGCAGAACTGGAAACACCGAATATCTGTCCGTCCATTGTGAAAATAGTGCCACCTCACGAAAATGACCTCTTAACTTGACTTGCCTGAACCAAGGGAACAACTAATGGATGAGCGTAGACATGTACATGGCACTATTTCCAGTCTATTTCACAATGAAAGGCCATTTCCAGCAGCCGTTGATTTATTATCAGGATCTCGGATATTAATTATCCTGATTACAAAATTCCTTCTTTTGTGATACATAGACATGTTCGAGCTTTACCATTCACAGGTATAGTTAACTAGCCAGTTTCGAATGCAACTGTGCAAATATCTCAACATTTTTGGAAAATTGGGGGCGCTCTTCAAAGAAATGTGCTGTTATTGCTTTAATGATTCATTATCCTATTCCTAACACAGAGAAAGCGAGTGCAAAAAACCCAAATCTTCATCAGACTTTGACTTTATCACAAGTTTGTATATGTAGAATTTGTTCTTGGCAAAAGAAATTAATTATTCATTATTCTCATCCTAATATGGAGAAATGGGAGCGGAGGGATGGGGAAAAAGGGAGAAATGCATATCATGCCTTTGGCTCATCACATTTGGTTTTTTATTGCACATAATACTGACTACAAATTGTATAGAACAAAACATATTTCAATATCAAAATTTACACAATGATATTCCACTTTGATTTATGCATCGTAGACTTCTACCAAAGAGTTTGATGCTTCTAGCTCAATACTAGGCATGCCTTTTACGGTATAAGAGAAGGGCGTCTCTGGACGCTCCTCGCCGGCATTGTATACAACTACATTTGGCAAGACAGGGATCTCGTTCATGACATTTTTGCTGGGAGAACTGGAATTTCCATTGTGGGAGTTCAACATTACTATAACTTTTTGGGGTGACATAGGTGGTTGCCTGAGATCGGTCTGATTTGGATGTTGGCGCTTCCGAATTTGCATTCATGCGCGATGCTCCACTTATGAGATGGGCTCATCTCCTTTTTGGAGGGCTCAGTTCTTTACTCTCATTTCGGCAGGATTCGATTCGCTAACCTTGTCCTCTGCGATTGCGGCCATCCTCTTTCGCACATTACCATCCGAAATGCTCTCAACTTAATGTTGCTTCCATTGCCGGTCCACAGTTCCACTGTTGACGTCTTGGCTTTTTGCAATGCTGACATCGCGTTCTTTGCATTGTCTTCGGCGCTTTTGATATCTTCCTTTAAAGCGTCACTGGCAACTACCGACTGTTCCACTTTGGGTGCAGTACACTCCATTGAGCTTGTCATTGAGAAATTGTCACGTTTGATGGGGAGAGACGCTGTCTTGACGGATTCATAGTGTCTGTATCACTGTAGTAAAAGAAAATGGTGAAGATAATTTAAAGGGGCTTGATCCGACGACAACCTAGATGTCCCCCCCCCCCACTTTACTCAATCAAAATGGAGATTGTGATATAAGAAGAAAGTTCATATTACTCAGTACCCCAGTGAAATTTTAGGCACAGGACAGGTTTCCTTGATTTTATGAACAAAATCGCCTCACAAGTGTAGCGTACCACATTTATTAACACCCATTGTCCTCTGGGCAATTAGTATACATTTTGGCTTCTACTATTCAAACGGTTGGGCCAATTTAAACTCAAATTTGAGATCAGATGTTTTGGTGATATACTTCAGTGTGAAGGATTAAATATATGAAAAATTGAGGAATCATAATCAGGTCACCACCTTTAAGGATAGGCGTGATAATGCGAGAGAATAAAAAAATGGAAAGTTACTATAGGAATGTAGGGGCAAGAGTTCCAGATGACCCCTGTGAAAGTTACATTGTAACAAATTATTTTTGATTTTGGACGTAGGGTTAGGGGTTTTGTTAAGTAGGCCATACATTAAACTAAAGATAATTGTTTTCTGTAGAATTTTAGGGAAGGGGAGGTAAATAAGGAACTCGTTCCCATGTATGTTCCATAACCTCCACCTTCACACCTGTAAAGTGCACCAATAAAAACCCCTCAATTGCTTTTCAGTTTGTGTAGTGATTTGATGTCAATTTGTCAGTACGTCTTCTGCAAATGACATGAGCCATCGCATGGTTGGACTACAAATGCCTACAACCAACCAACTACCCCGCCCTACTGCATTGTGGCTACCACTTTACATACACCAGCCTGTATTGTGGTTTGCACACAACAATTAGCTGCAGAATAATAATGATCAATACATGTATGGTCAAAATGTCAGGTCTGGTATCCACCGATATAATTCAAAAAGTGCAATATTCCCAGGAAAAGGTGGGGGATTTTGATACGAGAACAAGTCACTCATAGAAAGTCAAGTTATCAGATAAAATGTTACTGTTTGTTTTTAAAGGTGCACAAGAGATTTCAAGTCTTCCATATTTTCTGTGAACTTGTTGTGATTTCATATAGTCTAGATTAGACATGCAATAGATCCCTACTTTTTATTTGACAAAGAAATAACTTGAAAACAAAAGTGATTTGTATAGCTTATATTCATAGAAAACATAGGCTGAATTTCATATGTGCTCCTATACAAAATTAGAAATTTCCAATTTGGTACCAAGAAACACTTCAGCTTACTTTCAGGAGGGGGAATTTTTGATAGAAAGCTTTGAAACCAGTGAAAAATCAGATTTTTCATATTTTGGGCACCTGTGATTGGTTGAACATTCGTGTTGCACTTCATCATGCACCGATATTTCAAGCCAAACCACCTTTGGTCTATAAGGACTGTCTCCAAAAAAAACTATACAATCAAAGATTAATTTTTTGGCCAAAATTCTAAGTTCATCTCAACCGGATTTTAACTGATTCTTTTGCGGGGTGTTCCGCTTTCATGAGATTTTAGTGGTTGTCATGGGGTGTCTGGTTCAGGAGTTATGGCTTATTATCTGAGGACAGTTGAAAAACCTGTTGGGCCAGTTTTGGCTATCCTGATATCAACAAAGTTGCCATGAAAAAATCACCTTCAAGATATTCTTATTGAAAATTAAAATATAAAGTAGGTATAAAGTGCTGCTTCTTGTGATATAACATACTTTATAACTTATAATGTCGCAATTGCCAATAAATGCATGTAGCATTGGGGACATCCATTAAACAGTTAGTGTCTAAAGCTTACGCCAGGTTTCAGCCGAAGGTAGAACATCAAAACACTCCTTGTTGAAAGTAACCGAGATCTTGTAACACAATCCTCCTTCTTTATGCTCTTGTGGAACATGCTTTCTTCACCAATTCCATTGGCATCTTGGAGACAGTGGGGAATAGGGGAAGGGTGAATTGTCTATCCACATTAGAGAGTTTGTCCACACAGGTCCTTCCACATACGGGTTAGGAATGTTAAATGAGTTGCAGCCAGTCAAATTCCGAAATGCCATGCATTTCATGATTATTGTCCCCATGAGAAGGAGGCCCGCATTTCACCCACAACATATAATTTTGGGTGCTTTCACTGAAAAATAAATATTGATTAGTTCAATGCATGATAATACATTCACTCTTGATCTGTACAATTCTTGTGTTTGAAAAGGGTTTAATCCCACAATGATGCTTACCGCCTTATACTTTAGTTCTTGAACCTTCAGGTGTGAAAACTGGCCCAAGTGGTATTATCCGTTGTGTTCAACTGACAAGATCTATGCTTAGGGTCGATCAAATTGGATGGAATAAAAGCGAGGATAGCTTAGGATCTGTCTAAACGAACGCAAGTCAAAATATCTGACAAAATGCACAGTTTATATTTTTTATAATTTTTCGTTGGTTGTATAGTTTTTTTAAATTGGGGACAGTCCTGTAGTTGTTGTTGCATATCATGCATACAAAAGACCAAAACATGGATTTTTTTTATATTGTGTTCCACCTTCCGGAGTTATGCAAACCAATGCTTATCCCATTCACGATCAGTGATTGGGTGGTGAATGGTGATGAGTCAAAAGCAAGACCAGAGTTAGCAGAGTATAGTACTTTTGAAGATGCCATTTTTTAAATGAAATTATTAAATAGCCACTCATCACGAAGCTGCACTAGTTAGAGACCAGGAAGTTTCCATAACACTTTCCCACTTGATCCTTTGGACCAGAGTTCAAGCTAATGACTAATTTAAAATTTTGCTCCAAAAATAGTGTCGGTTGACTTAACCCACTATCTTTTAAACCACAGATTAATTTTAAAATGCACTTTCAAACTTTATGCATGCCTTTATACGTGTGTGTGGGTTTATCAGTTGACTGGATTCAACACCGAGGTTTATGGTTGCGTCACTGCATAATACCCTGACATCACTGACTCGAGGAAGGTTTTAAGCAGTATAACGTGTCATCCTACGGTTGCAACACTACAGGGGGAGATGGATATCAATGAATAGCCATACGATAACTTGCATTGAAATACAACTACCTATGTGGGAGATTCGGTAGGTAGTCTTCCCCAGGGGGAGTAGGGATATCAAATAGAATAGCCATATAAGGCATTAAGTTACATATGATTATACATACACTCTCTGATGCGAATGTATTGTTTATTGAAGTGCTGTTTAGCTTCAATCAATACACTATTCACCAATTTTATCATTTTTAAAATTAGGTTAAAAACGCGTGTTTTTTTGTTTTTTACAAACAAAAATTTGTGTTTGCAATTGAGCTAAAATATACAGGTTTTTCTTCTTTTTTGAGCATTCAACTTGATCAAATAAACTGATACAATTATGCATCTATTTTCTCTTAAAAATAAATCTCAATTGCTTTTGCATTTATATTTATTTTTTTATAATACTGCAAAGGGAATTCCACAACCCCCCCGTTAATTCATTCTAAGATGATGCTGCACTTTCAGGGAAAACTGTAAACTGTGCTATTCATCTCATTATTATCTCAATCTTCTTTATCTCTCTCAAGTTGCAATAGAAAATCTTATATGATCACAATTAATATTAAAGCACTATTAGCACATTTTGAATTTGCCCAAAATTTTCAAAAATTGAGATTTTGCACGGACGGTGCATTGGTAACGGCCTAGTAAACTATACCTGTGAATGGTTTAAGTTCTTAACAAGGTCTATGTGTCGCAAAGAAGGAATTTGTAACTCAGAAGATTAATATCGGGATCGCCGATAATAATTCAACGCTGCTGGTGAAACTGGCTTTACCTTAGACCACATAGAAGCCCGGAAATGAGCGCCAGGTACGGGATCTACGCGCATTATTAGTTGTTTATTGAGTTCAGGCAAGTCAAGTTAGAGTCATTTTCTTGTGGTGGCCCTATTCATCATGGCGGAATAACTTAGCATTCCAGCTCTGCCGTTAAGTACAATCAGATCCCCAATTCTAAGTACATAAATCGCTCATTTTATGATAAATCGCCATTTTTGAGCATTATCGTTAGCAGGTATAGTTAACTAGGACAATTACTAACCAAGCTGTGCAAAAAATATCACATTATGAAAAAGTGGGGTGCTCTTCAAAAAAAGTGCTATAATTGCTTTAAGCAAACAACCTTATGGTCTACTTATTCTTTCTTCTGGGCACAGTGGTCTCGTCTCACAATGTAAAATCGTATACGAGTCCTTAATTTCATCTCCACACTTTTACTTACTTTCCAGATAAAGGGCAACTTCAGTGATTTGCGAACCAGACATCGAAAAAAATCATAAAAAATCAGATGTTTTAATAAGTATAGCGTAGTGAAACACACCCTGCAAGTAAAAAGACTGAAACCAACCTAAATAAGGACATATCGGATTTTGGTCTTTGATTCTGCAGCAGACTTATTACAACATACATGAATGCCGAATCATATTTCGAACATGCTGTTTCTTCCTTTCAGACAAGTATTCAGGTGAAAAAATAACTTATGGAATTCTACATGCTATCCCTCACTTTTCCTGCAAATTAAATATCTTGACTCTTAGGAGAATAACCGATAGTGACTTTAAAGGGCCATTGGTATGATCCCCAAATAGCCTATCCTCAGAACCCATTTACCAGAGGGTCATAATTTAGTATTGAAGAAAGCTATATTTTCTCATTTAACATGTGAAATCTTAGGGCTAAAAGGATGTGTAGTTGGAGGTGCCCCATTAAGTTGACCAATATTAATTTCCACAGGGTTGAAAATTGTGTTTTTTAGCTACTTGCATCAAACACGGATTGGAAATATCTCCCTTTAACCACTTACACATATTCTCAGACATAAGGGGGAAATCTACCTCGCGCTCTCACGTCTCTAGGTAATTGTTGAATACAGTCCACACCTTTATTGTTCTTACAGCAAATGGAGTGTGGGATTTCAAATAGAATTGCCCCTAGGAATAAGTAACATGAAATACACACTCCCTCTGTGAAGATTTTGGTAAAGTCTTTCCACAGTGGGAGTTGGTTTAATAAAATAAATAGCCCACTTGACTTAATTTTCTTCTTACCGACGTTATTCAATGGTGCGGGTACCTTCTTTCCTCTTTCCTCAACGCGGTCCGCAGTGCCTAGTAAGCCAAACTATTCAATCACTCATTTTGTCATTGTGGCCCTTTAAATAAAAAAAATACATTTTGATAGACAAAATCCAACAAATCCAATCCGACTGCAAGAGGTAAGAAAATTTTAAACGTGACTCACTATGAGGGAAGGTATGCTAATCTACCAAGGCTTTATTTCAGTAGCTTTTGGATGAAGCTCCATAATGGAACTAAGAAGGTTTTTCACTGATAAGTGCATCTCTTCTAACTCAAAGACTGTATAGCACTATCAACGCGGCCTTCTTAAGACACCCTTCCAGAATCTTACCTGATTCTGATTCCAAACATGAACCTTGCCAACAGTTCTTAGACTTTTTTCATAGAGAAAGTCGAAAAGATCCGGTATGATGTTAGTTCTACAGATCTCTTCTAGTGCCAATCTCAGTGAATATGACACTGTCACCTTCAATGTTTTCTAATCCGAATGTTAGTTGCTTGAATGACGACGTTGCCCTGTATAATCAGGCAATTTCCTTCCCAAATAAATCTTGTTCCTTGGATACAATCCCATCTTGGCTTGTCAAAGAGAACCTTTGACATCTTGCTTGGCTCCTTAATCACTAAAATGTTAATATGCTTCTCTTTCCGCGGCATTTCCCTTCTGCTCTGAAAAATTCTATTATACAAACACAACCCTTGATTAAGAAGAGCAATGCTGACAGAAACTGTCTTAAGAACTATCGGCCTAAGGCCAACCTGCCCTTTCTCTCTAAAGTCATTGAGAAGGCAGCATCACGTAGTTAATGGCCCATGTGGACAGCAATAATCTTGGTGAGCATCTTCCAATCTGCGTACAAGCGTCATCATAGTACAGAGACTGCTTTCTTAATGTCAGAATGATCTTCTCTCTCTGCTCCTTGATAAAAATAAAAGCTGGCCATCATGGTCCTTCTCGACATGTCTGCTGGCTTCGACACAGTCGATCACGATATGTTGTTAGGCAGACTGGAATCAAAATTTGGCATCAAGCACATGGCTAAATCATGGTTTTCCACCTACCTAAGACATCGCGTGACCAAAGTGTCTATTGATGGCGAATTCTCTGATGAACATGTTTTTGGAGATATTCGTTGCCAAGCCGGGCTCAATCATCGGCCCCCATGTTTTTATTTGTATAAATCCCCGTTGGCCAATATATGCGTGCTGTTTGATATTTCTTTCCATGCTTTGCTGATGATTTACAACTTTATGCCGAGTTTGATCCCAGATCTGAGGGTGATTGTCAACGCGTGCTCGCCAGGGGTTATGCTCTTTCATTTAATGTTATCATGCATGGAGGATTCATAACACACTTCGTTTAAACCAGGATAAGACAGAGTTTTTTCTTATAGCTAATAGAAATGTTTCTGCTGCTCTTTCCAAATTACTTTGAAGTTATGTGAATTATCCATCCAGAGATCAACATCAATTAAGAATCTTGCTGGGGCGTCACCTTTTGATGAGTCCTCTCACTATGTATTCGCAAGTCAACTCTATTTGTAAATCTTGTTAAATTTTTCACATAAGAACCTCTGGCGTATACGGCGTTTCATACACCACTGATGCATGTCAGCATGTTGTTAGAGGACTGGTTCTGTCCCGCCTTGACTAATGCAAACTCTCTTTCTTCTTCTTCTTGGCTTGCGTGAGGCTGACCCTTACTCGCCTGCAACGCATGCAAAACAAGGCTGCGCGATTGGTGATGGCTTGCGGACGGGACCAGTCTCTACTGACTTGCTTGGGAACTGCATTGGCTCCCTGTAGACAAAGAATCTAACAACTCATGCTGTACATCTTACAAAGCCCTTACATGATATGGCTCCAAGTTATCTATCAGCAATGAGGCATCTCCAGAACACGGATCCTGCTGAATATAGGCAACGACTGCGCCTCATCATCAGAATCGTACCCGGCTCATTGGTTTCGAGATCTTTGCAACGAGCCTTGTGACATTAGCTTTACAATTGCTGCTGCTCTTCTTTGGAACATCTCCCTGATCTCTTCCGTGAGTGGCCGTCCTTGCCTGTGTTCAAACGACAGCTGAAAACTCACTTGTTTCCATAATTTTGTTCTTTGTTTGGGTTTTTTTCCCCTCTCTGTCTATTTTTGTAAAGCTCTCCGTTCTTCGTGGGAGCGCTATATAACTGCTTTGTAATTACTATATAAAATACATCATGAGCACATGTAACAGCAGCATCTGACCATGCTGTCCTGTTCTCTAACTCGTGCTAACATCCATAGGGTGTATTTGCCAATCCACTGAGTGAATGAAAGCTATTTAACTGCGGCCATGGGAATTGAGATTTTATTAGCTCTAGTGACTAAATAACAGAAGCCACGCTATTCACATTACCCTTGATTCTCATTTGTTTCCAATTCCGAATTGAGATAAAAACGCTTTCGCCGTGTGAATATCCATATTTATAAACGTACTAATGGTGCACCATGACCTGTAAGGTTTGACCTCAAACACAAATATTATGATCTTAGTTTATTATTCTATACTGGTGTAAACCACAATCAGCTTTTTACTGTAGATTTTGAGTCATCTCTCAAATCTTAATTAATTTTATTCACTATTTGGTGTTTTTTGTTCCTCATTAAAGTAGATATGGAATTGCACATAGATTTTTGATTTATAAGCTACAAAAAGTGCCATTTCCACATTTTTTAATTCTCTCGCTGCTTATTCCCTTTAAATGCTAATCCTCAGTCGCCTGAGGATGGCGCCTATGGTGCTGTTATACTGTGCAGCAAACGTTACTACAATCAAAACAAAAAATCTGATTCATCTCAAACCTTGGAATTGAGGGTTTTAGTACATCTTTAATTAGAGTGATTATTTTTAATTAATATGCAAAAAAATTATATGTCAAAATCTCTGAGGCAGCCTTAACATCACACAAATATTCTTTACTTTCACATGGGTTATTGGCAGCTAACATTGGGTCATCTCTGTCTTAGGTTTGAACTTCCACTTCCCTGGTTGAACCTCAAAAACCTGTCTTACCAACTCAACTTGAATTTATCTCACCTTAATTTCATCATAAGGCATCCAACAAATTAAGCACTTATCTTACTCTTCATGGGTGGTCAAAATACCTAAGAATAAAATAGCAGTTCCCTTTAAGGGATTAGATTGAACCCATCATTTTTCAGCCTCCCCGGGCTTTACCCTCGCCAACACATACTTAATTTTCATCCTGTCCTCTTACTTCCAATCAACAAATCCCCCCAATTCCTCAAGCAATGCTGCCGTGGAACTACTGACGTGATCTTTTTCGGGAGTCCATTGGATTCCATGCGTGATGCGTGTTTACCCGTGTCACCAAACAGACAAAATCTTGGCATGGTTAGGCCTACCACACCAGCTGCTACTGGGGCCTTCAAAGACATTGATATAGTTCCGTCACTCCAACACTCGATACTAGTTCAAGCGATAGCGCCGCTTGACTATACTACCAACTCATTTCCTGCAAGCTGCGTACACCAAGTGGTTTGCCGCTGAGCGGCATGCGTCATGACACTATGTAATGACCTTTAAGATTCTCAAGGTACTGGCTATATGACCTATCACCCTATCACACCCCTCACCCTTTGGGTTCGGTACATGTTCATAAGAAGTCCCATGGATGCAAATGAGGTATTTACAATGATTCTGTCATCCTTATGATGTTAGTGCAGCACTTGATGGAATCAATGGCAATCCTTCATTTGTATTATGGGACTTCTATATAAAACGTCTCCTGGGTTCGGGGTGATAGGCCATAGCCCATTCCCAAGGGATAGTATCCCTATTTCCCGATATAAACCATGTCGTATTTGTTTTATTACACTTCACTGTGACCTCTGGGGACAGGTTGTAGGTAAATCAGGCGCGGATCTAGGGAGGGGTGCGGAGGGGAGCGTGCCTCCCCGTAATTCTGCAAAAACCTTGCAAAATCACCCATTTTTGACAAGTTTCAGCCTTCAGCCCCCCGTAATTTTGATGTTTTTTCAATCCTGGATTCCGCCCGAGAAAAGAGTCTGAAATATTCCCGTGCAGCCAGCCAAGCCCAAGTATCATAAATGTGCTCAGAAAAAATTATGTGGGCATTTTTTTGTTACAAGCTGACAACATGTCAGATCAACTGCCTCATAGGATATTTTCTCATAAGAGTTGTTTGCCAACATACCATTTATTTTTTTGGCCTTTTTGGGCCAAAAGAGATGATTTTTGGCCAAAAATATGATTTTTGAGATTTTGATGTATTTGATATCTTCAAATAAGCTTTACAGAAAATTACCACTTTTTAAGTAATCTGGACTATATTTACGTCTTAAATTAACACATTAAAATAAGGAAATAAAAAGCATTCCAGAGCATTTAAAGGTCAATTTTTCTCAAATAAAATATTGTTATTTGAACTTATGATGCCGCATAACATATTTAAAGTAAGAACAAAAGCATCAAAACACATTACACAGTTCTTTGTTTGACCTAAAGTGGAATGCTTTTTACTTTTAAGTAATAAATACAGTAGTGATAACTTTAAAAGGGGCAATCCAGGATATGTTACAATTATTGCCGATATCACGGATGAACATTCACATAGTGATTTTGGGTCCGAAAATTTATTTCTGATTCACTTTATTTGTTATGGGCTATATTATGTCATAATTAACAAATTCATGTAGTAAAAAACAAAGAAATAAAAACATTCCAGATGCATTTAAGGTCTTTTCTCAACATAATGTTTATTTGTAACTAATGATTTAGAAACATGTTAAGTAATCACAAAACCATTAAAACTGTTAAAACAGTTTGACTGACCTAAAATACAATGTCTCACTTTTTAATTAGAAATACAGCTGTGTTACCTTAAGGGGCATCTGTATGTTAAAGTAATTGTTTGTCAACAGGAATAATTCAAAATTGTGATTTTGAACTGAAAATTTGATTTGCTATTTCCCTGTAAATGTCACTTGATACTTCCAACATGCTTAGTTAAAAATCCAGTTTGAAACAATTTGAACGGCACACTTGGGGTCATAATTAACAAATCAATATTTTTCTTTTTTTAAAAATTTAAAAGTATTAGGTCTTTTAAGACCTTCTAACCTCCAAATTATGTTAAGTTGAATACAATCAGCTGACTTAATGACAGGGAACATCAAGACCATACGAAGATGTAACCTAATTATTTATTACTCTTGTTACTTTTTTTATGTATCATATAAATACATCTTAACAGCCTAGTATAACATACAGATTACTTCATTATCAAGAGTTCAGTAAAGTATTACTTAACTTGTTTTAAATCTTGGCCAGAATACTGATTTTCACTACAAATGGGAAACACATTATTTTGTAGTGTATCATGCTTTTTTAACATGATAACTTACTTTGTGACACACATATCTCAAATAGTGCAATTAGTCTGGTAAGGTTTTATCCATTATTAGCATTGTAAATAAAACTATTGTTTACGGTAAAACTACCTCCAATCTTTCATCCACACTGACATTCCAAAAGCGGTGGGAGCCCACTTCAAGAACATTCCGCCTCTCAGGGAACTTGGACAAGGAGCTGGTCAACATCACTCCCACTCAGCTGTGGGCAGTTCATCGGCCGCTGAGACAGACTCTCCAACTAGTCAAGAAGTTCACGTCCTAGTCCCAGTGCGACAAACATGTCGGTCATCTCCCACATAAACAATCAGGGAGGAACCAGGATCTCACCCTTGCCTTCAGACAGTCAAAGTCCTGGTGTGGTTTGTCTCCTTCATCGGATCACCCTGCAGCCGTTCACCTTCCCGTGGAGACACAACCCTGGCAGATGATGCCCTATCGAGGGAGACATCCGGGAAGTCGGGCCATCGAGAGTCCGGGGTGCGTCGGGGAGTGGCACCTCAACCCAATAATGCAGAATATTTTCAACAGGCTTGGAACCACCCCCACGTGGACCTGTTTTCGCAAACCGCCTCCACAGCCAGCTCCCGACATACTGCGGCATAGGG
>JAMKCH010026572.1:0-72401 GCA_023653785.1 Ophioderma brevispina
CTTTATGCAACGTTTAAAACCTATATCAATAACAAAAAGGATACCATAAAAATAAGATGGTAATATTTGTACTTTAAAAAAAATTAAAAAATAATAATTTCACTTAATTTGCAGCCCAAAATGCATTTTTCGGCCTAGAAATCATCCCTGCCACCAAATATTTCAACCACAACCACCATTTTCTTAAATCTTGTATATTTATCCTTCAAATAAAGGTGGTTGTGTTTTGTTGTACCGAGGGGAGGGGTAACTCGTAAACTAGAGCACTTTTCAAAGCTCGGCCGCTCCGTTAATATAGTAATCAAATTCCGGATCTTGAATTTTTGTTATACACAGTATCCTGCGGTACCGTTACACTATACATAAAATGTTTACTAAATGCTCATCTCAAACTTTGGAATTTTGGTGACTATCTTTCATTCTAGTTGACTATTTTAATAATACCGAAGTTGTATTTCAAAATTTCGGAATTAAAGGGGGATGATCCGATTTAAGTCTATAAATTTTTCATCTTGATTGATTGGCCTTCACCCCAAACCCCACCTGTAAAGTTTTGCGCCGATATTTCAATTCGTTTTTAAGTGAGAGCTAAGAAGGTGATTTTGTAATCCCCTTAGAGTACTGTGTAAAATTAATATTGGTCGACCAAAATGGGGAATATTTTTGCTCATAACATCCAAACCAAACATCCGCCGTTAGCCCTAAAATTTCACAGGGTAAATGAGAAAAATAGCTTTCACCAAAATTTTGATCACTTCTGGTAAAATTTGGGTCCCTGGGACAAGGCTATTAGCGATCGGACCATGGCACCCCTCAAATTCCACGAAACATCCACTTTATCTTCTGAACATTCTAAAATTTAAAGAATATTTTGACAAAAAATGTTCCCTTTTGGTGAACTTAAAGTGAGATGTTCAAAAAGGAAAAGACCATTTTTAGTGGTTAAGTCCTACACCCCTAAAATATTTAATACTTGCCCTGTTCTGCTCAGAATGTCATATGAGCATGGGGTTCAGGGATGACAGGTCAGAGGTAATCAAGAGGTCATTTGAAGTCATCTTAAGTTCTAAGCAGTGTTGATCATGTAGCACTGGCTTCTGAGATTTTGGCCCTAAAATTATGCTCCAGGAACATATGTTCCTAAGCAGTGTGGTCAAATATGGGTCCAGGACCATATTTGCCATATGGTCCTGGAGCATAAATAAAAATATGATCCAGGAGCATATTTGAATATGCTCCTGGAGCATATTTGAATACACAAATGGTCCAGGACCATATGGCAAATATGCTCCTGGAGCAGTGGAGAAATATTCTAAGTCAAATACTGCTCCAGGACCATATTTGCCATATGGTCCTGGAGCATTTTGACTTAGAATATTTCTCCAGATTACTTATGCTCCAGGACCTGGTCCTGGACCATAATTTCGGGCCAAAATCTCATTGAAGCATAGCACTGACCCAAGGCCTATTTGGGTGTTCACAGATTTGGGTCAAAGGTATCACATGGGCTCATTAAAGGGGCATTTTTGAAAATCTATAAGGGCCACAAATCAATTGCTATACTCACACTCAGACTTGGTCAGAAGAATATCTGACCCATGGCCCATATGGGGTCTCACAGCCTAGGCGTAAATCCGGGTGGGGTAGTACATACCCCCATGAGGGGATGGTCAATATGATCCCCCCCCCCCCTCCCCTATGTTGAAGCCTGTTCATGTGTTTTTGAGCAAAAATACCTAGTTAAAAAATGGTAAAGTGTTCCTCGTGATTTGCCCCACATTTGTTCTAATTTATAGTCACATTAACAATTTTAGTGGAAATCGCATATGTGCTAGTTACACATCTTTTAAAGCAAAACAGTTACATTCATAAATTTTCACTATTTTTTTCTTTTTTCATATCAAAAAGAAATTTACGTCCAACTGTACTGGTTGTCACAGATTGGGTGTGAAAGGTCCGATGCCGATTCAAGGGTCATTCTTTGAAAATCTAAAAATTCCTCCGTGAAATATGTAGCCGACCCAAGGCCTATATGGGGTGTTTACTGATTTGGGTCAAAGGTCCACGGCTGATTAAAAAGGGCATTCTGTCGAAAAATCTTAAATTCCTCTTTGTGCACCAAATGCGTATAATCACTAGGCTGTCAGAAGAAGAAAGAATCGCTGACCCAAGGCCATATGGGCGATTTCACCCAGATTTGGGTGAAAGGTCACGGGGGCCGATTAAGCGGGCATTCTTTGAAAATGTATTAAATCCTGCTTGTGCCACAAATTAATTGCTTAGTAGTTATCACTAGACTTGGTCAAAGAATGCAACCAAGCCCATATGGGGGTGTCATGGGATGGAGTGGTTCCTATTATTTTATTTTTAAAAACTTCTAACTTTATGTTATGACGGGTCCATACAAAACGTGTGATAAAGCGTTGAGGCCTTTGAGGTTCTGCCCTAACCCATAGCCCCCAGTGGATGCGGAGGGGACCCAAATGTGGACCTTTTGGCCTAATAACCCCAAAAATTCATGTTGACCATTTGAGGAAAATGACCTTTCTTTTTGCGATTTAATGGTGCGTGTGTTTAGATCGTCTTGGCGACCCCCCCCCCCACATTTACCGGACGTAGTATCGATTTTGATATTAGATGAGGCATGTTTTTCTCCATGTCGTCCTGAAATTTGAAGCCATATTTTCTCATTGTCGTCCTGAAATTTGAGCCCTCAAAAATGATCCATTTCATTCCCAATATATAAACAATAATTAACACAGCCGTTTTATTAGCACGTATTGAATAAAGGTGCTTTGCAATATGCCTTATTTCTTCTACCATCAAAAACCGCAAGTTTGTTTCCTTACGGTACGTGATTGGGGCGCAAAGTGCCAGTACGACGTGTTAAAGGGGTGCGTCAACGGGCGGGGGGGGGGGGCTCTGGAGAGGACCGTGGTCTGGTGCAGCCCTCAAGACCCCCATTTCGCGGCTCTCCCAGCAGTCCCAAGATCCCCAGTAGTTGAAGCAGGAATTCTTAAGGTCCCCTCTTTTCAGACAATTTTTGCATCCAAAGCCGAATTTATTGTAGCCATATTTAAGCTCCGAGCCTGCGCAAAATTTTTCAAACATTTAAGTCCCCAAAGCCCCTACTCTCGGAGACAAAATCAGTTCACAAGCCCCCAAGTTCGGAAATAGCTGGAAGGAAATCGGACGCACATATGCATCCGTACCTGAAAATAGGTGAATGCATGCCGCACCGGGCTGGGATTGTCGTCAGATTTACGGGTTATGACGACCGCACTAATTTGTGATTTCTTGGTCGCCACCGACTGAGAGACAGAGACAGAGAGAGATTTTCCGCAGAGGACGCTCCTCATTACAAAGTATTGTGTTAATTTTCAAGAAAAGTCTCCAATTAATTGTTGCTATTCTAAATTAAACTTGGATAATTGCAACCAACAATCAACTGTTATCTTTTACTTTTAATCTGTTACTTATGAGAGATGATCGAGCTCTAGAAGAAATAAAAGATTAAAATTAGATTTTCATATTATAGAACAAGCTTATACGTTAAGAACAGCCCGTACCCCAACAACGAATTGTGAAATCGGCGAAGGCCATGTTTGTCATAACTTAGAAATGACGACCTTTGCTATGCAACAAAGTTCTTTTACTTCTACAAGAAAGCTGATTGAAGCTTGGACCCATTGCATTTTTCTTTATAGAGCACGTGTCAGAACGGTGGGCTTGAACTTAGGCGGAGTGTTAAGCCAATCCCAATGCACACTGCCGGCCACAAAAAACTAAACCTGACTAACTTTAAACTAGTACTTCTGTCACTAGTAGGTCAGCCTCTCAGACATCAACGGATGGAAAGGGTGGTTCACTTTATTTTGTGCATTGGTTTCTAGACTAAGATATTCCGGGGAACACGATCCCACCGGCCCGTTTTTTGAAATGTGCCCAAAGTGCTTTTTTTTTCCGGGTGCGCCCTTTTGGGTGTCAAATTAATTTTTCAGTAATCCTGTGGCCAATTATTGTAATTTTGGTGACCCACCTTCTTCTACACTCTACATTCCCCTACACCTATCCCCACTTTCACGTGTTTTCAGGCCATGACAAAATCGATTGCACTCATTTTCAGAAATTCAAAAAATGGGTTTGCCGTATGGGCCAGAAAATCAAAAAATGGCGCCCATAAAATTACCCCTTTCTAAACTATATTGAGAAATTAATGACATGTGTATAAGCAGTTCTACTGATTTTAGTGTCAATGTGGATGTGTTTGGGTACAAGGAAATATTTCTGTTGTTTTAAAAATTCAAAAATGGCCGTCAAATACAAGGGGAAAATCAAAAAATTGGCTGCCATGAAAATGATTGGCTAGTGGCAAATTATTAATTATTGCAAATACCCACCCTCGTTGGAACTTAAGTGTAGTTTTTATCTCTCTGGATGCTTCTTGGAACAATCCAGGCAAAAATTGCAAAAAAAAGTTTTTGGCTTTCCAAAAAAATGGCGGCGTGCAATTCAGGGGGAATTAAAAATTGGCGTCCAAAATGTCCACGTTTTGGACAAAAATGGGGATCATTTTCCAACGGGGGTCAGTTGATTTCAATTGATTAAGCTTTGTTCATTCTGGAAGCGTTGTAGCCCAATTTATAGTTTGGAACACTTCAGTTTTTACAGTGTTCTTTCATGTGCGGAGTGTATAAGCATTCCCCGGGTGACGGAAACACTCAACATATGAATTGTGATATGGCTGTGAGGGGGATGCGCTTCCTAACTGGGCAATTCATTGGGACAGAGGACGTTGGAAAAAAAAAAAAAAAAATGGGGTCTTTGGGGTGAGCGGGGAAATCCGGAAGTTCCCCCAAAAAAAGGTGGTTTTGGGTGACAATTTTGCTAAAATCTTCACAAAAAATGGGAGTCTTTGCGTGGGAAGTTTTGCAAAAATTCAGAAAAAATAGAGTCTTTGGGGCAAAAAATATTTCAAAAAAAATGTTTTCCCCCCTCCCCCCCCCCAAAAAAAAAAAAAAAAAAAAAAATGGGCTCGTTCGGTGGGACAGTGGTAAAGAGTTGCCAAAAATGTCTTTTGGGGGAAACCTTTCAATGGGTTTCTTGGGGAACAACGATGCTGAAAAACTAGTTAAGAGCCGTAAAATGGCCTACGTGGTTTCACCTTTCCAAAGTGGGAGGGTGCCCCCGGGGTTGTCTCACTGATATTACAACATGGAATTTATATATTCAAAGCACATGAAATGATTGCATTGATGATTTATTCTTGTTCCTATTTATGATTAAAGGCAAATAATTATTTATTGCTCAATATTCAATGTTGTAACAAAGTTTTAAAAAAGTCTAAGGTGCATTTTGTGATTCCTCAGGCCTCGTTCACCGGACTGGCCTTAAAAGTTGAGATTGTCATATTTCCAACCTGAACGGTGGCCTAAGTGTATTAGTGTGGTGTGTGGCCTGAATCATACGGCAAATTCCAATATACTTTCTGGAAGGAAAAAATTTGCAAATTTTTGTATTTTATGTCCGAAAAATACAAAACAACAGGGCAGCGTGATACAACATTTGCTAAAAAAACATCAAAACGAAAAAAAGGTAAGAATATAAATATACTTTGTGACAGTTTTTGGAAAATAAATTCTTCTCGGCATACTATAGGAAACAAGCAAAAAAAAATTAACTTTAGCAATGTTATTCAAAATATAGCATAAAAAGATCAAAAAAAGATAAGAAAAAACAACATCGCACATAAATACGAATTTTTGCTAAAAAAATATTTGTTCATTTGGGAGGGAATTTGAAGGTTTCTGTTTACTTTCAGCAATATTATTATTTTCTGATTTGTGGCCCCAAAACAAAATAAATCAGGGGTTGGCCGCCAGTGAAATCAATAGGAGGGGTGAAACTATAGGTGGCGAAAACAAACAGTACAAAAATTAACTCATTTGTTTCAAACCTAAAATTGTGCAATTTATGCGTAAAACCCCTTTTCTAAATTTGAAACGTCTCGGGGGCAGCCGCCCCTGCGCTGGCCACCCTCCTGGCGGCCAACACCTTCTGAAAAATCATTTTTGCTTTTTTCCACTAGAATAATGTTAGTGACTTACCAAAAACCTGGGCAACTTGCTATCGCAACTTCACAATTCATTTAAAAAAAGGTTTAACCCACTGTCATTCAAAAGGCACCCAATTTTTTTGGAAAAATTTCACAACTGCCTCTATTTTTATGGAGGGCCAAATTTTTGTATTACGCTGCCCATAAGGCGTGGTTTGTATTTGTTTTGTCCGTTTACGGGGACAGAAAAATACCAAAAAAATTGCAAATTTTTCTTCCCAGGTATATGACATTGATTTAGACACACACACTTTAACGTAAAGCCAACCGATTCGGTATATAAAAAAAAATTCCTGCAACTTTTTTTAGGTATTATTAAAGTCGGTAACCAAACGGTGGTTGGCCTAGTGGTTAGAGGGTTCGCCTTACAGTCGGGAGGTCGAGGGGGTGGAATCGCGGGCCGGGTCATACCAAAGAACTTGGTCCAACTCCCTTCTTGTCAGACGCTCAGATTTAAGATGGAGTAGGGGAAGTAAACACGCGGAGCTACAGAAGGACTAACCCCGGGGACTTTCTCTTTTAACTCCCCACCTTCTGGTATCGTTCCTTGTTCCCCCCGACTTTCGTTCTTTCGATTCTAATTCCTTCCTCTTCACCTTTTCGCTCTGCCCTTCCTCTCATTCCTCCCCATTCCTGTCATCCCTACCCTATCGTGTCTTCTGAATACTCTCCGCGTTGATCGTTGCGTCTTTCGATAATTTTTTATTTCACGTTTCCGCGCTTTCACCCCACCCTTCTCACTATTCCTTTATATCCGCGTTGCGCTGTTAATTGGCAAACGCATTGCCACAGGGTTATGGGGAAAGATAGGCACCGCCTTCTACGCCATTTTTACGGGGCCCAAGAGGCTGAGGATCACCAAAAAAATTGCACTTTTAGGGCTTTAAACCTTGGGTTTCATTGATATTAAGAATATATTGTTTGGGCTTATTAGGAAAAACAAGAAAGATCGTGTGCAATCATTTTATGTACTGAAATAATTAAAAATTGCCATGTTGATATCCAGAGAGTGAGGCATAGGGCCTATGTAAGGTTTTAAAGAAACCCACCCATTTTCCAGCATAGTGTCACCAAAAAGGACCCCATTTTAAAACACGTTTCAGCCAAAGACCCCTTTTTTTGCAAAAAAATCTTAACCACTTCTTACCACAAAAACCAATTTTTTTGGGAAAATTGTGAAATTTGTAAAACTTTTAAAAACTTAAAAAAAGAAAAAACCTAAAAAATTAAAAAAAAAAAAAATAACACATTTTTGGGGAAAGATTAGCAAAATTGTCACCCCCACAAAAAATCTATGTTTGGGCAATTTGAAGGTCTCTCCACCCAAAGGAACCCCCATGTTTGCACCAGTCCTCTGGTCACTGGGGGGTGGCCCCTGAGTTTGGGAAGCGCAGGGACTTACACCGAGATAAATTTCATGTGAGTGTTTTTTCCATTGCATTGCACCGGGAAGGATGGGCCATGCTCACGTATAAAAATCATGGGCGAGGTTTTCCCGCGCATGTCGAGTTGACTCGCTGTGTATCGAGTTTCCTCGCCCTTATGTCGAAGTGGTGCAGCGTTATATTGTTCGAGTTTACAGCGCTACTTTGTCCAGGTTTGCCCTCTATTACATCGAGTTTTGCTTCTCTATGTGGTGGAGTTGGACATAATCATGTCCCAGGTTTTCCTCATGTCCAGAAAAAAAAATCATGCCGGGCGTTTTTTCAAAATCAGGAGGAGTTTTTCCCGGCGGAATGTCGAGTTTCACGGCGGCGTGGGTATCGATTTTCCTCGCCATATGTTGAGTGTGCGGCGTTATATTTCGAGGGGTTACAGCGCTTAATCTGTACAGTTTGGTCCTCTATGTTACCACAGAGTTTTTGCTCTCTATATGGTGAGTCTTGGACATAAAAATCATGTCCAGTTTTCCTTATGTCCACGAAAAAAATCATTTGCCGAGTTTCAAAAAATTTTCAAAACTCAAAAAATAAAAATAGTGAGAAAAAAAATCATGTCCAGTTTGCACCATGTTGAAAATAAACAAAATCATGTCCAGTTTTTCGAATGATTAAACCGAGGTATACTGGCAGGATGGGGGAGTGTCGTGGGACCTGGGTCCGACTAAGGGAGGTCTCATCAGCTCCCGTGAACCATTGACCGGGGACGATCATACAGTACGGGGAAACAACGTACGGGTTAGGGAAAAACAATTAGTGCAGGGAAGTAGTGTAAAGATCGCGATCCTTATGGGAAATAAATCGAGCTAAAAAGCCGTCGTGTGGTGGAGACCACGTGCGGCACCCCCCTGTCTCCCCGGGCGGGTGTTCGCGTTTGTGCTCTATGTTTGGACTATTAAACATAAAACCAATATTGTTGCTCGTAATGGTACGGAAAGCGCTTGTTTGTGGCGTTTGACTTAGGGACCTTCATAACAGTAGAGCAATCTCGGGGATTCTTTCTTTGAGGTGGGTATAAACGGTGCGACGGGTGAAGGTGCCCGGTTCACCTAACTGGGTCGGTATGGGAGACGGGGCGAATTAGACGGAAAAATATGAGCACAGGGAGCGGGCTCTGGGAGAAGGTGTGAGACGGTGGAAAGAAGCGAAAGCTAGAGCTCACGAGCAGCAAGAACAAGGGACCCATCTGTTACCGTGTACTGAGGGGTCAAAAACGTGATGCAGTTTTACCACCTCGGGGGGGCATTACTCCCAAAATTGGGGTGACGCGTTAGGGCCATAATGTAAGGCCTTAAGGACCCAAACATTTTCAGCATCCATGTCGCCCAAAGGATCCATTTAAAAAAAAAAAGTTCACCCACAGACCCCATATTTGGCAAAAAATCTTACAATGCTCCACAGAAAGACCCGAATTTTTTTAGGGAAAAAATTTTGAAATATTTTGGCCCAAAAGGGACAAAAAAAATTTTTAGGAAGGTTTAGCAAAATTGTCAACCCACTTGTTTTGGCAATTTCGGATGTTCTTCACCAAAAGACCACATTGTTTTCAGTTTCTCTGTCATGAAATGCCCGAGGTTAGGAAGCGCCAGCACTACAACAATATAAATTTATTATGTGAGGTGTTGTCCCAACGAGAGGGCTTATAACACCACTAGAGCACGGAAAGACACTGTAACTGACGAGGGTCAACCTATTAAAATTGGGGCTACCCAAAAACTGGGCAGGAGGGCAGCTTAATCCAATCGCTGTAGGAAATTTGGCCACGAATGAAGATTTGTCTTTCCCAAGGCAAATCTTCCAAACAAATTTTACCAGGGCAGGGGGGGGGGAGGACAAAGAGGTTCTAATAAAGATAGAGAGGGGAAAAACGTTACGTAATTTTAGAAATTCACCGTCCGTCTCGCATGTTTTGCCGCCACAAAAAGAAAACAAAATTATACAACCAATAGAAAAGGCAAAATGGCTGCCTCCGCTTCTTCAACATAATTTGTGGGGTTTGCCGGATTTTGCATATCCAATAATCGGTAGTGATACAAATTAAATGTATGTGTTAGAGGTGGCCAGGTGTAATAGTGTAATAATAGTGTACTGGGGCATTGTGTTCAGATACTCTTTTTCTCATAAATGGGCAATTGCGCGATTGGTTGAAAAGATGTATTCATTGAGGGGCTTTATAATCAAGGGGGGAACGATTGATGTGTTGCATTGTCATTCGTTGTGTGGGCCAATGGGGTCAGGGACAAAAGTTAAACAAACCCAATTAAGGCACCCAACATACAAACAAACGATATTTTGGCGGATTGTTTGTACAATCGAATGACATTATGTGTGTTACAAGCACCCAAACTAAATAATTATTCCGTGCAATAGTCAAAAGGTCATGGAGACCAGCCACGGACGGGACTGGTTTGAAAATGGGGTTTCCACCCCCGTGGAACCAGGAACACTGATACACAATGAACGTTTTGAATTTACCAGCCATACTTAAGGCATTCTAAATTTTTTTGGGACCGATTGCTGGGTCAACGAATCCTATTTTAGTGACAAACTTCTACAGCGAAATTGACATAAAACTGACCCCGGGTGGTGTTTGAAATGATCATTTGGTCAAAAAAAGTGTGAGATTTGGGCACACCCATTTTGAAGTATTGGAGGTTTTACACGGCAGCCATTTAGAAAATAAAAAAAAAGCTTTTGAAATTTGCTGGATATGTCAGACGGATCTAGAGAGATAAAAAAAAAGTACAACTTTAGTTTCAAACCGGGAAGGGTGGTTGTTTTGTATTATGCCATACTTATAATTTGGCCCAAATATGTGTCATTTCATGGCAGCACCATTTTTGGATTTCTTGTATTTGACGGCCATTTTGAATTTTGAAAAAAAAAAACCAGAAATGTATTTTCTTTATACCAAAACAAACATCCAAATTGACACTAAATTCACTAGAAAAACTGATAGTGAACAAGTTGTGGTCATATTTCTCATTAGTTAGAAAAAAGTGTAATTTTGGGCCGGCCATTTGGAATTTCTTGCATACGCAGCCATTGTGGATTTTTGGAAAAATGATTGCAATCGATTGTCAGGGATGAAAAAACATATTAAATTGACACACCAAAAATACAAATAATTGGGCCCAACAGGATACGTGATGAAACAAAAATTTAATTTCGGCCCCCAAAAATGGGGCCGAGCAACCCCCGGGAAAGAACAAAAAATTGGGGGGGCACATTTTTTCAACAAAAACGGGGGGAAAAAAAACGGCCCGGGATGGGATCGTGTGTTCCCCGGAAAAATTTTAGTCTAGAGGAAAAAAAACCACGTCAACATAAAGTGGAAAACACCCTTTTCCCATTGTTCCGTTATGTCTGAGGAGGCCGACTATTTAGTGTTTCAGCCAATCAGATCCCAGCATGAAGACATGGACATGCAAATTGCGAGACTGGCAGGCTATACTGATAACATTCATCAGCCAAGCTCAGGTCAGGGGCGTTCGTCCAACATAGTATGCGCATTCACAAAAACAGTAAAAAGTCCCAGACTCACAACATGATAAGTTTACTCAAAAAAAAAAACTAATTGTTACAGAAAAGCAAAAAAACAAAAGCATAACATTGATGATTGCATTAGTCACGGATTTTTTAAAAATGAATTCATCATGTTTGCAGAAAAATATTTTCACTATCAACAATTCCCACTGAAAGGACTGAAGTTTCTTCATTAACCAATTTTAAATTGACTGAACAGAAGGACTGCATCCTCAACAAAATGGAAACGTGCTAGCAGCAAAACCAGGTGGAACTTGCAAGTATATATAGGTGTAAGTAATGCTTTTGTCATGAGAATAGTCCTCTAACTAAAGATAATCACCTCAAATGCTTTAATTCCAAAAAGTTAGAGATTAATCTCGATTTTTTCGTTTTCATGCAGTAACATTTCTGCACAGTGTAACACTTTACCAGTGCCTAGTATTTACGGTATCAGGACAACTCGCCCCCTTGCAACTCACACCCTGCAATCTCACACCCTGCAATCTCACACCCTGCAATCTCACCCCCCAAAACGTATATGCCATTGCAAGTCCGCCCCCCCCCCCCCCAAAAAAACGTATATGCCTTGCCAACTCATCCCCTGCCAACTATATGTACTTGGTCTGTATACGAAGTACGCGACGCGTGATGCCGTGGTTAGTGATGTATGCATTGTCACAGTTCCCGTGTGCGTTGGCCTGCGGGTAGGAATGGAAGCTAAACAGTAAAGTCACCACCATTTGGTTACATTGGTTTTTTACAGGAAATACTAAACCGGATCCCTGATCCGACACGGATCGCGCGGATTCGACATAAATTGAAGAAATAAAAGCCCCCATCTAAAAGGCTACCGTCTGTTTTCAAAATTAGTACGGTTTGTAATAATAATTTAATACCTTAATAGCAACAGCGCTTTGACGCCTTCGGAAAAGGCTCTATAACAAATGTATATTTATATTAGTTTTATATTATTCTTTACTTCCAGATATGTATACTTAAATTCAGGAAAAATATGCTGGTCTCTAGGAACCCCCTGTCCAAAGTATTCAAAATTCGAATTAGATTCTTCAAAGAGCTTACGGGATCTTTGGTGCGTTATAGGAAAATGGACGAGAAGGGGGCTCTGATGTAAGACAAGAATTGAGTCGCAACTTTATTTCTAGAATCGTTACAAGCCTTGCTCAGTATTTCATGAGCGTTATGATTTCATTTTTGAAACTAACTGCGACCGACATATTTCCATAAAAACACAATACTTTCTGTCTGGTCTTTTTATTTTAACGCACGTTTGTACACCTCTTCCCTGACAACAGAACTACCGGAACTAAATAAGCATACACTATGTACAGCATTGGGCCTAATTAAAAAAATCAATGATTGCAAAGTGATTTATTATAATAAAACCGCGTGGATCGCCGAAATTACAAACTCTCCATGTACTGATATAAAATATCAGAAAGATGAACCTCATCCATGGTAAAGTTTTTGAAATGTTACAAACAAACTGGCCAGCAATGGCGTTTTTTTTTTATATGGTAAGAAGATTGAACCTCAAATAACTGTGGAATATAACATCTCAATCCCTTCGGTCCCAACCGTGGATGTCTGTTTCAAGGAGCCATATGCCATATTGTTGATAACGAAAGACATTATATAAACACAATTGACTATTATTAAGGTATTATTTCTAACAAGAGTTACTCTAAATACATTAATACAGTTTACAATCGTACCGTTCTTTATCCAATACATTTTTATCCAATCTATTTTTTTCCTCTGAGCTTTTTAAGCGGCTGATTTAAAGACTAGACCGGGGAAACTTTCTAAAAAAAACGAGTCTCCATGAGAGAATGCAAAAATGGCAAGTTTTTCCATTGAAAGTATTCAGATATTGCAAAGTGACCATGCAAGTAAATTGTCCATCCAAAGATTTAATAAAACACGAATTTAATAAAACTCTAGTCTAAGACAACCAGTGGCTAATTTTTGTAAGTTTTCTAACATCGCAGAATAACCCTAGGCCGACCCCGACATCATTAGCTGTGCGCTGTGTAACAATTTGTATAATCTTGAAAGCTAAAGGGTGCCACAACGTACAATATTCATCATTCAATTCCAAAATTCCGATATTAAGTTTTAAGGCTCTGATCCGGTTCATTGATTTTTCTTTACACTGTAATACTCTAGAATTCTTAATGTAGGTTTGAAATTGACTTTACACTACGTAGGCTTAATGAAAAGCCGATTCCTCTGATCCGAAAATAGGAACCACACCAACTACCAAAATCAATTGTTTTGCAAAGCGATACCTTAAAGGCGCGCACAGGCCTATATGCAGTCTTGATTCGGATTGTCAAGTCACTTATACTTGTACTATAATTTGCATTTTGTATTTCACTGTTTGATGAAATGAACAAAATATATTTATAACAGTGTAAACTCATGTTTTAATAATATTTTGGTTGCGTTATACTGCATGCGTTTACTGCAAATAGTATTCAAGGTGCCTTTGTTCATGAATATTTTATCAATTAGTTTTCAGCTCATAATGAGCCAGCTATTTTATTATTCATTATTTTCTAGCTAGATCTATTACTTTGCGTCGTTTGCGGACATTTACTTCGCTTCAACTTTCGTACAAAATTGAAGCTATTTTTAGAATCATTTTCCGATTCGAGAAGCCGCGAAAAAAACCCCGATGAAGTGATTCAAAACAGGAGACAATGGTAAAAATAAAATAAAAAAACATCGTTATGGATAGGCGATTTTTAAAATAATGAAATATTTTTGGATTTTTCACTTTTGAAACCGGGTCAAAATCATAACCGGGCGGGCGACGGGAAACTCAATATCAAGTTTATTAAGGGCCTAAAGGGCTGTTCTAGTTATGTAAAATTAACCTAGGAATGCCGTATGAGTTTTCAACCACTAAATTATTTTAAATTGTTCTTGTCGCATGTAAGAATTAAATCTTGAATTCTTTGTTTCCCCGATACAATGTAGTGCTGTCTTCTTTAATTAAGTACAGCAAGTTGTATCCTCTTAATCAATGTATTATGATACAAAGCAAAGAGGATACAATACCCAAGTATTTAGAAAATAATAACAATAGGCCTAATCTCAATACCAAATATTTAGGACAATTTAACAATAATCAGGATCATATAGTTGAGAATTATTCATGTTAGATATAATTACAAAAAGATTAGGACTTATTCGATACTAGATTTTTTAAAGTTGGGTGACCCGGGTCGACAACCTCGCTCCCCCATACCCAAACACATACTTTATCAAAATTGATATTACTAAACATTACCACTGCCATGATGGGCAATATAGGTGCACATTCTGCTTCTATCCAAACGGCTGGACATTTTAACCTTCAAAGTGTTTGTAATCAATATTTTTGGTGATATGCTTCCATGGAGGGGAGAAAAAAAATAAATAAATCGGACCTTGATTGGGTCGCCAATCTTTACGGTCCCTGGACTGGGTAGCCTATAGTCTTTGAAGAGGGAATGCATGGAATGCAGTATTGATAATACGTTTTTTAGGGGGGGAGAGAGATTCCGTCTAATTATCAGCGCTGCTGACGGGGCCCCGTTTAAAAATATTGGCTCTCAGGGCCCCCTCAAAAATAAAAATAAAAAAGGGGAGGGCCCAGGGGGTGTATGTTTCGCCTAAGGCAAATCATTTTTTTGGAATCAGGTCCCCGTGTTATCAATTAGGAACCGTTCACAAACACTTGTAACGGGGGGGGGCTGGAAATTTTTGACCCTTCAATGTGGGACCACTGCCCTGAAAAAAAAATCACCTATTTGCTCGTGAAAAATGGGGGGGTGGGTCTATAAGGATTTTCTGTGGGGTTTTTTAAGGATATATAAAAGGGGGCTCTGATTTTTTTGAGATCAAAAGGGGGCACTGAAAATTCTGATTTTTTTTATCAACCTTAAAGGGTTTGTCAGCTCCTTAACTTACTTGGTACTGGTTCCGTGAGGGTATAAAACAACTACATTTCATATAGCGTTCGATAGGCGATAGCAGCGGGACCATAAGGAATCAAAACAAAATTGCATCAAATCGCACCATTTTAAGCCGGATTTCAAATTTCTTCACTTCTGAGGGGGGCACCCCCCCCCCTTAGCGTCGCGAAACGTAAAGGGCCCCACTTTAAGCTGCTGACAAGGCATTCATTAAATCCGCCGTTAATAACAACTTGAAATGAAGGAGTATTAGCAAATACAAAACTAAGGTTCTGATATAAAATTAGGAGTTATTTCAAGAGTATCCAACCGCCTAGCTCAATTTCAGAAGTAAAGGTACGACCATGGAATATCCAAGGTGGCAGATAGGGAAAAAAAATCCATAACCACGATTTATACCATTTCGATAACAGACGTCCATTTCAGGTTCATTAGAATAATAATATGTAGGCCCTATATTCCCTCCTAAAAGAATGAAATGATTGATTATATGACTAGTTTTGCTAATTTCCCTTAATATTTTTCGCCCCAATAAATAACTTTTTCTATTCCCACATAAAAAGAGATAATTTTAGTCTGGTAATAATGACTGGATTTCCTGCTAATTTTAGAAATAACTAACTTTGCTGGGCAATCTGTCTATCGCTAAAACTCCTTTTATTTTTTCAAAAATACTATACCTATACATATTTTAAGGGGGCGAGTTTGGCAAGGCATATACGTTTTTTGGGGGCGACTTTGCAAGGCATAGTACGTTTTGGGGGGCGACTTGGCAAGGCACATATACTTTTTGGGGGGGCGAGATTGCAGGTGTTGTGAGTATTGCAAGTGGGCGAGTTGTCCAGCATTCGGATTACTAATACTATATATAGGCATATGAAAGTTGATGTTATGTTTCCCGTAACCCGCCCCGCGTTATGATTTTCTGCCCGCGTTTTAGATGCTGAAACCCCTAAAAGTTCATTATTGTTATTTAAAGAAAAGCTCAAGGTTTTCTTTTTGATCACATCTTGTGAATGTGATTTTAAAAACCAAAGAACATGGCAAATCAGTTCTACTGTAATCTGACACAATATTTGTCGTAGTGGAGTAACCACGAAGGTTGGTTAAATGGCTGTTTACTGCAACATTACGAACAATGAACAATGAAATAGTTGCCCTATCTGATTTCAAAATTGTTATACGGAAATTAACATTGCTTTTCATTGGCCGAACTATATTCCAGATCCAGATTTTTATAACACGTTTTGATTTTCTTCTAACATATGACTTCGATTTGAGCTTACTATTTCATTCACACAGTGATTAGTATATCAGGGTTCACATTAGTGTGCTTTTTTGCGTCTATGACGCACTTTTTCCAAAGGTGGACGCACTTTGGTCTAGATAGAGTAAAGTTTGCGTCTTATGTGGACTAAAAAAAATAGAAACTTAAAACTATACAAATCAGCACAGAGTTGCTCTGGCACATGGTCAACAATATGTTTCCTCCTTTCACTTCAGACAAATAATTATTCTGTTACTTTAAATCATGTAGCAAATCGTGAAATAAATATAGGTTTAAAATTGACTGTCTTTACGACGGCGTCTTTTTATTTATTCACTAACCTCTCTCACAACCTTCCCAAATGTATATTTCCCCAAGATACTGCCAGTTCCTTTGGAGTTAAGGTCATCAGGGTAATTACTTTAAAATATGCCCAGTCTAGTTTGGAATTGGATGTGTCTGTATTTTGCAGTCATAAAGTATTACAACAATGCTCAAACGTAGACACGCATATAATTTTAATTGACGTCCTCTGCTTTTAAAACCTCAGGGAAACAAATTTGCGTCGCAAAGTGGATACGCACGACCTTTTTCAAACCTAGTGTGAACCCGTAGTATATTAATATGGACCAATCCATTTGCTATGCACAACCATGATTTGTTTGAAAATTGAGTGCACGGCTGGAAAAATGCGCAATTTCCCTGGAACACAATCAAATTTCCCTTCAAGATTGAACTTCCCTTCAAAATTCTTAATGTATTTTCTTATTTACACAATGACTCCAATTTCCCTCCAATAGTAAAGATGTCCCTGGAACCAGGTTCCCATTTCCCGCACTTTTTCCAGACGTGATTGAGTGCGGCCCTCATCTGGAAATCTCTGAGTCAGCCTTTACGTTCACAATATTTACTATTTTTGAAGCAATTGCAGCATGTAAATAAACCAACTTATCAAAGTCTTATGAGCCATATGGACAGAAGGTGTTGTGGTTCAATAGAAGGAACCCATGGATTCGATCATGTACCAGCCTACACGAGTTCCATGCACTCATCTCTATCTTGATTATTTACAACACTCCAGGGGTGGAGTCAAGCATGCAGAAATGGGGTTGTAAGCATGAAACTTGCTGAAAGCAAATTTTTGAAGGCGCCCTGATTTTCAAAAGTTGAGATTTTTGCACAGATTGTGTTGATAATTGTCAGTAAACTATACCGGCGAGTGGGTAAGGGCTAAAAAAATGTTGTATTTGTCATAAAAGAAGCGATCTAAATTAATATCGGGATCCCCCCCTTATTGAAAATTAATGGCAGGAGCTGTGAAAATTGCCAAAATTTAGTACATCCATGATGAAATAGTGCCACCTCACGAAATGACCTCTAACTGAATTTTCTGAAATGACGGAACAAATGATGAGTGTAGGACACATGTTGGTACATAGGCCAATTACCTGGCTTTTTTCAATATGAAGGTATTCCAAACCGGATTCATTCTAATTACAAAATTCCTTGATTTTGCGACACAGAGAATTTTGAGCTCTTACTATTCACCGGTATTGTTTACTAGTCAATTACCAATGCAACTGTGCAAAAATCTCAAAATATCTGGAAAATTGAGGCACTCTTCCAAAAAATGTGCAGGTATTGCTTTAAAGGTGCAACGAGAGATTTAGAGGCACCCAATATTTTGTCGTAACAGTAATTTCATATAGAATAGACACTCAATAGATTTCTTACCTTGTATTTTGCTACAGAAATGTCTTAAAGGTGCTTGTTCCAATTTATGTGTATTGTGTTCTCTACTTGATATGAGAGCCTGGCACTTGCACATACACCCCCGTCAAGTACCGTGGGAAACAAACTTGCGGTTTTGATGATAGATGCAATAATGCATGTTGCAAAGCCCTATTCAATACTGTGCTAATATTAGTGGTTAACCACTAAAATGGCATTTTTTTTGTTTATATCCTGGGAATGAAATGGATTTGAGGGCTCAAATTTCAGGACGACAATGAGAAAAATACGGCCTTTCATCTGATATCAAAATCGATACTACTTCCGGGTAAATCAGGGGGGGCCAAAGACGATCGGAACATGCACCTTTAAAAGAGAGAAAAAAGGTGATTTTGATGTGTTTCAAGGTGGGCCAGTTTTGTGTGACATAGTTTTCATTTGTGCAAAATGCATGGATATTGGTGTGAAAGGCTCTAGCTCTCTTCAGGAACCCACAGCCCCTACAAAAGTATACATTTATTTGAAGCTTACTAATCAAGGATTCCAGAAATACAGTTGAGACTAATATAATTACGCAACCACTAATGTGCAAAATATGATGAAAAAGATGTCATTTTAAACACACCAGAGTTCAAAAGCTGTAGCAACTGCCTTTTTTGTAATTGTCGATTTGGTATCCTTAAAACACAAGCTTTCCATTGATAACTTTATAGGTACATGATGTAGCAAAGTAGTTTTGCGCAAGGCTTCCAAATTGCCAATTTTACCATTGAAAGTCATTGGCAACGTGTCGGCTATGCCATAAATGCAAATATGGGCCCAAAACAACAATTAAACATTTGATAATAAAGTTTTCTGATTTATAGTATGTGATTGTAAGATAGTTTTTAGAATCTCTCCAGAAGAGATGAAATTTGTAAGCACATGACCCCTGTGGGGTCAATTTTCATGAAATGCTGCGCCTGCTCATCCTGCGCCTGCTCATCCTCCACTTCCAATTTTTTTTAATTAAAAAGCAATTAGTGGAATATGATTAATATTTTTTTCAAAAATATCACTTGCATCTTGTTGCCCTGCATGCATGCTTTAATTAATTTAATACCAAATTTAACTATGTGGCCTGAAAATTTATTTTAATAATCCCTTTTATGATACAAAAATATCGCGCACATGTCACAACTCCACCTATTTACTGGCCCAGTTCAAAACGCATGCTTATATTTCAATATAAAACATAGGCTGAATTTCGTATTTGCTTAGATACGAAATTAGAAATTTCACATTTTTTATACCGAAGTAACATTTCTCAGCTTAATCCTTTCAGATGGGGATATTTTTGTTGGAAAGCTTTACATCAGGGCAAAAATCAGTACTTTCAATTTTTTTAGGCACACCTGCTAAGTGAAATCTCTCGTTGCACCTTTAATCTTGTTGATTGAGGTGACCAATGACGGCTGAATTGAATTGCTGGTCTTCAATAGAGTGTGCCAAAAAATGCAACATTCAGAAAAAGATTTAAAATATTTCTTGTGTCAATCTTTGCTGAACTTTGTACTGTATTGAAGTCCTAATTATAACTCTATAAATTGCCCTTTGCCCCACCCCAATCCCATTTGGATCCCTATATCCAGAGATACACTCAATTAAAGCAATAATGGCACATTTTTTGAAGAGCGCCTCAATTTTTCAAAAAATTCGAGATTTTTACACGGTTGCATTGGTAACTGGCTAGTAAACTATACCTGTGAATGGTTAAGCTCGAAAAAGTCTGTGTCTCACAAATGAAGGAATTTTGTAATTAGAATAATTATTATCTCCGATAATTATTCAACGGCTGCTGGAAACGGCCTTCCAATGTGAAATAGCCGGGAAATAGCGCCATGTACATGTACGTGTCTACGCTCATCCATTAGTTGTTTTATTGGTTTGGGCAAGTCAAGTTAGATGTTATTTTCTCGAGGTGGCACTATTTCATCATGGACGGACATAAACGTAGCATTTCCAGCTCTGCCGTTAAGTCCAATCTGGGATACCAATTCTAATTACAAAATCGCTTATTTTATGATAAATACGCATTTTTTTAGCATTCTTGTTCGCAGGTTTAGTTTCCTAGACAATTACCAACGTAAACTGTGTCAAAATATCAAATTTTGAAAATTGGGGCACTCTTAAAAAAATGTGCTTATGTTTAATCCTGGTAAGTAGCGAAAATGCATTGAAGAGGCATTGAATTTGGTGAATAGCTTTCAAAGAAGTGTGAATAGATTAACATTTGAATGTTTTAATTCAGGTAGTATTGATTGTAAAAAAGTTGCATTATATCTCAGATTAACATTTAAAAGAACTGTCAAGGTATATTTATTCCCATGTTATTTGATATAATTATGTTAATTTTATATTTCGATTTACCAGTAGTAATGTTTTGAGCTTGTGTTATTTTGAAAGAGTGCATAAATGTATTGTAGGGCCTGTTGGTGGGTCACTAAATAGCCCCCCCCCCATATTTGCATGCATTTTTCTGCAATACAATTTGGTAAAATGATTCAAATGAAATTGAGAATCTATTCATTCAGAATACAATTTTCTGTGTACTTTTTGACAGTCCCGTGTGTTCAAAAAAAAAAAAAAAAAAAAAAAAATTACCAACGTAAACTGTGCCAAACTATCAAATTTTGAAAATTGGGGCACTCTTAAAAATGTGCCATTATTGCTTTAAGTGAAAGGGTATCATTTTTAGTTGGGCCACTTTCACCTGGTTATGTTTAATCCTGGTAAGTAGCGAAAATGCATTGAAGAGGCATTGAATTTGGTGAATAGCTTTCAAAGAAGTGTGAATAGATTAACATTTGAATGTTTTAAATGTTCAGGTAGTATTGATTGTTAAAAAAGTTGCATTATCTCTCAGATTAACATTAAAAGAACTTCAAGGTATATTTATTCCATGTTATTTGATTAATTAGTTAATTTTATATTTTGATTTACCAGTAGAAATGGTTTTGGCTTGTGTTTTTTGAAACGAGTGCATCACTGTATTGTAGGGCCTGTTGGTGGGTCACTAAATAGCCCCCCCCCATATTTGCATGCATTTTTCTGCAATACAATTTGGTAAAATGATTCAAATGAAATTGAGAATCTATTCATTCAGAATACAATTTTCTGTGTACTTTTTGACAGTCCCGTGTGTTCAAATCCTTCCTGGCCGGCGCTTTCAGTGGGACTTGTTCCACTATAGTTCTTCAACCATTGGATCTTGTGAAAACCCGTCTTCAATCCTCCATGATAAGTGATGGACATGTACCCAAAGGAATGGTGAAAACACTGATGGGTGTGGTTAGGAAAGAGAAGTTCTTTGGTCTATGGAGAGGAATGGTGCCTGTGAGTACATCAAACATAAGATAGATTTTAAGTGTTGATTTGTAAGTATTTGTTTATGATTGCCTATTATTACTCTGCTTTATCAGTGACATTGCCTACAAAAATAGCCTAATTTTACCTCATCAATGAATACAAAAATCCAAGTTTGCCAAAAATTGAAGAAAATTTGGTACAAATTGTGCAAATTTGTGTTAATAAATTTCACCTAAGGTGCATTTTTCTCTGAGTATTTGTACAGCAATGGGTCCACTTTTTGAGATTCTAGACTGTGGCATGTCCCAAGCAAACCCCTTCCCCGCATTAACATTGATACAGATTTCAAGGTCCTTGAATTGACACTACTTTCTAAATTGCAGCAGTTTCTAACCACAATAGCTCAGAGTTCTTTTCAAAACTGAATTGATCTAACTGATGCAAGAAATATACAGAGATGTAACTTTTCCAGAAATTTCTGGATTTCCAGATTTTTGGCCATAAATACAAATATTCCGGAAATGTAAAAAAAGAAATATCTTTTTTATCAATTTCTGAGATCAAAGTGCTAATGATAAAAGTAAACTATCAAAAATCCAAGTTTTAAGTACCAATTTATTTTGGAGAAGGAGTCTTGTACCCTTAAAATCGCGTAAGAAAATATGTTCCCTGGAGCTTCACCAGATGCTACGCTAAAATTTGGCCTTCCCGTCGGTTCAAATTTTGGATTTTCAGGAAATGGAACTACTCCCGGCCTGCACATCTCTGAATAGTAAGTCATTTCACATGCTTTGGACCCCTCGTCCAGGGATCCTATATAAATCGGGATATGCTATAACCCATACAGGTGACTAATTTTTGATTGTATACAGATGTTATAAATGATTATGAATAATGATGTACTCATTTTATACACTAACAGATTATGTACTGACCATATGCAACAATGCATGAAATTTGTGCCTCATGGAAATCGCCTTTTTGTGGCACGTATACCTCAAAATCATCTATGGGCATTACTTGTACAGAGTTTCTCCAACCTGCCCGCATCAAATGATGTGTTTTCTTTCTCTCGGGGGTTTCTGGCATCAAACTTTTGCTTGATTTTAAAAGCATCACAATCGTGTAAAATAAAGAACAGCTAAGCAAATGGTAACACCACTTTTCTGATTTATTTTAATTGTTTTGAGCTTCCTATTTTTGCCTCTATATCAGTTTTGCAATTCCTACTTTTAGCCTGATTGGATCAGATCATATAAGAAATTTTTCAGTTGGAGTGTTTCTGTAACTTGATGTTAACCTGACCACCTTCCCCTGACCACTATGAATTCAACAACCTTAACGGAAGCTGTAAAGGTTGTTGAATTCATAGTGGTCAGGGGAAGGTGTTCAGGTAAAACCTCATCAGATAATGGAAACACCGTTTGGTTGGAGTTGTGAGAAGCAAGCATCATGGGAAGACCTCTACAACTCGAGACATCAGATAGTATCGATTTTTTTAAAGTAATCTTATAATGAAAGTTTACTCACTGGTATGCTATTTACACCATTCATACTGACCTTTTAATTTTTAGTCCCTTTACAGGACAGTTCCCGGTGTAGGTTTCTACTTTGGTCTCTCAGCTGGCTTCAAGGCCCTTCAGGTGAGTCCTTGTTGAAGGAAAATCATGTACATGCATGGGCCATTTTTGTGCACTGCACAGGTTTTTGTACCTACTCAGCTCTAAATTTCTGATGACTAAGTAACTGGGTTAACTTGTTTTGAATTCAATTCAAAATTTTGTTTAAAAAAAAAGAAATCCTGATTTTTGTTCCGATTGTCTTTGGACCCCCTGCCGATTTACCCGGAAGTAGTATCGATTTTGATATGTAGTGAAAGGCCGTATTTTTCTCATTTCATCCTGAACTTTGAGCCCTCAAATCCATTTCTTGCCAAGATATAACAAAAACACCGTAATTATGGTTAAACCATCAATATTAGCATAGTATTGAATATGCCTTTTCAAGTTGCATTTTTTGCTTCTACTAACATCAAATCGCAAGTTGTTGCCTCCCACGGTACTTATTGGGCGCATGTGCAAGTGCCAGTCTCGTAAATCAAGATAGAGAACCACGTTAGCCAAAATCAAAACAAGCACCTTTAAAACCAAACCAAACGACAAATTGGAGGAGTCAAAGAAAGCAAACACCTATAAAAATTTTTGTACACCCCTTTTCATTAAAACACAATTACTAAAAAAAATATATAGAATCAAGCAAGAAAAGTCGAAGTGATTTGGTCCTAGTGTGTGTGATTTCAAACTACGCAATAAATGACTAGAGGTAGATGATAGCCTACACACAAACGATTTCCATTGGTTGTAATGTCAAATTGCACCTTACCCTTCAATCAGTTTGATTTTCTAACTGGTTTTTGGCAGTTTTCACAGCTTGCTGCAACTGCAATGAACTATGTTGAATTGGGTTTCAAAAATCACTTTTGATCTAGTGTGACTGAATTTTTTCCAAACCATCAGTTTAAACAGTTGATTACTAAATTAAGTTAAACAATTTCAACCTGATTGATAAAATAAAGGACAGATCTTGAAATTTCTTGAAGTGTAATGTGAAGTAACATAAAGTTTTCAAGAGTGGAGCCAGGAATCATTGGCATTTACAAAATCAAAGGTGCCGAGATAACTTGGAGAAAGTCTCTGATGGGTGGGGGCATTCACATTGGAAGGCGGTATGGGGGTGTGCTGCTACCTGTGAGACTCCCATATTTGAACCAATTTGCATTTCCAGAGACCTGATATTTACTGCCAATTTAGATTTGAGCCAACATGTGCCCTGTTTTTCCTACTCACTTATGCCAAAATACATATTTTATTAATGTCTGTGCCAAAACACTAACTGTTAATCCAATTCTTGTTTGTTTATTTATTGATACAGAGCATCGGATCCATCTCCAATACAAGCCGTGTCCTTAGGTGCATTAGCCAGATGTATAGCCGATATTATATTACTACCAGTCACTGTGGTCAAAACAAGATTTGAAGTAAGTGCCACATTAGTTTTATCATTAGGCGTACAGAATGTGTTGTGTTGACTTAACCAGACCTACCCCAATTCTGAAAAAAAAAATACTGTACAAATACATTCTGAGCTATTTAATATTGATGAGATAATTCAGTCTTGTTGATTCATCCAGTCAATTTGTCCGAAGTTATTCATTGCTTTAATCCTATGACATGTTATTTAAAGAGACACTGGCACATTTGAAAAGTAGTGCGCCCTCAAGATTTTTCAAAATCGATATTTTTGCATGGTTGTAAAGCTTTTATGTACAAAAGCCCTCACCCGAAATGATTAAGACCAAATCAGCTTCCTTATGGGTAAACAGAACAATTTTATAATTTAACGTCGCCGGCGTTTAACACAAGAACACGCACTCCGTATGCACGTTTCTCACGCTATGCACACTGTTTGACCGGTCTATAACCTTTGTGGTTTTAATATCAGTGAGTACGAGTCAAAAATATTAATGTAATATACACATTTGTTGATTAAAGTTATGGAAAACTTAAAAGTTGGCTTACAAATTACCTGGATGTCTTTATCCTCATATCAATGTCCCTATCTGTTTTGGGGTATGTTATTTTTATGTGTAAAATATATCTCTGTTCTTCCAATGGCCTAGACTATCATTTGAGAGGAAATTGAAGAAATTTCATATTTTGTGAAAATGTGCCAGTGTCACTTTAACATTGCTTCCTGTGGAGATATGCCTCTCAACAATGCATATGAGAACATGGGGAATGTATTCCAAATTACAAGACGTACATCAGTTTCTTCATTAGGCAGTAGTTTTATTGTGTCTTAGCCAGGTGTACAAATGGTGCATTAACAGTTACTATGATTAAAGCAAATAAAGTAAGTTACTTAAAATATGGTTTATAAGTTCTAGGTGGGCTACATGCACATGAAAACCTTGCCCGAGGTGAAGTTTGTGCAGTGCTTGCAAGAGCTGCTGAAACTTACTTTAAATATAATATTTAGAGTTTCTTGAGAACATCTGAAGTCTTTAAAGTGCCATGACCCGATTGCTAATAGCCTCATCTCCAGAACCCCAGATTTAACCAGAAGTGGTCAAAATATTGGTATAAGAAAGCTACTATTTTTCTCATGTACCCTGTGAAAGCTTAGGGCTAAAGGATGTTTGGTTTGGAAGTTATGAGAGAAAATGTGTTCCATATTAATTTTACATTATACTCTTTCACTTTCACATTAACTTTCAGATCAAAATGGATTGAAATATCGGCACAAAACTATACAGATGGGGTTTTGGGGTGAAGGCCATTCTAGCAAAATGAAAATTTCATATACTTAAATCGGGCCAACCCCCTCCCATTTTATTGCATACAACAGTAATTACTGACAGCTGAGTGAAGTGAACCTTTACAAAGAAGATGAACAACATAGCATTCAATTCCTGTTTATGTGTCATTCTTTAACCATAGAAAAGAGTGCAATGTTAAAGTGGGGATGGAATATTCAGCAATGGCCAAGATATCTTACTCCTAGTCAATTCTGGACTTAGTATTTTGTAACATAATACAAGTATAACAGCTTTCTGTTCCTCACTTATGGGCTAATAATCATGAAGTCCGTCAGTAGCAAATCCAGCAAATCCTATCACTGGGTCTGAAAGGATTTGCCTGAAATAACCCTATACATGCCATTTCTTCATGGTGTTACCACACAGGCTTACCACCAGAGTAGACTAGATTACCCAATACCCACTAGACCTACACGCGCCAGCCATGATTCGTGTATTGTTTGCCGCCTGGAGTGGAGAGTAGTTTTGGGTCATTTGGAGCATTTTTGTGACCGTGGAGAGCAGACATCAGTTCTCAGTGGTATTTATCTTCTAAAAGGTATGACCAAATTTTAAGCGGGGGTGCCCCTCCTGAAGTGTGGGCGGAATCCAGGAGGGTTAAATTCATAATACAAGGGGTCAAAAATTACTAAATGCCTGGATTGCTGTAAAAAGGTAACCAAAGTGGCTGTCTTGTCTCACAAAGGAGTAACAAAAGTATAGTTTGTACTACTTACAGTAGGTATGGTTACGGAGGTAAAGGACAAAAATGTAAATTCAAGGTCTCACCAAAGGGTTGATCTTTAATATTGGCCCCGATTTTTGAAAATGGTTCAAATTGTTAGCCTTGCCACAGGGATTGCAACTAAATGTAGTTCACATCTCAGTTGTATTTGTTTATAATCGAGATAAATGATAAACAAGGTCCACCCCATTGACTTCTAATTGATCTCCGATTTTCAAAATTATGTGTAGAGGTAACAAAATGTTCTTGGTGCAGTCTTGAAGAAATATTGCACTTTGTAGCCCATTTTAAGAAAGTCGGAGCGATATTTTCAGATTACCTTTTGTGATGACTTTTGACCTTTGACTATTTTTGTCTTATATCCCCGTAACTTAATCGTTGTAAGTATACAAACTATACCTTTTTTTAATCTTGTGACAAGACAACACTTTTGGTTGTCTTTTTCAGCAATCCAAGCATTTTTTAATTTTTGACCCCTGTATTAGAATTTTTCCTCCCCCCTCCTGGATTCCGCCACACGTTCAGGAGGGTTCCCAACCCCCGCTAAATTTGTTCATTACCCTTCATATAAGACAAGAATCCACTAGGAAAATGCTGCTCTTTTGCTCTCCACGGTGACGTAATTGCTCCAAATGACCACCCAACTAGAGTGTCCACACAGTGGCTTTCTTCAACCGTGGCTGAGTAGCTACGTAGTTACACCAGCTCTCAGCGCTCATGGTATGTTCTGCCGTGCCGTACTTTTTTTTTTTTGATATGTTTGGCATATATTCACATTTTATATTAACAGGCCCGTACTTGTTTTTTAAATTCCCGATTCGAATTTCATAATGATTTCCCTACAAAATGATAAAAAATGCTAACAAACACCAAGTGTAATAGCACCCTCATTTGTCCCATATCTCCATCTATCTTCCTCCTCTAGTCAGTGACGTCAACAGCGTTCAGACATTTGTTGCGTGTTATAGTTTCGCACCGCCTTTGTACGCGCGCGGGCGTAGGTCTGCGCTTAGAATCATGCCTGTGACTTAATGCTGCGACTAATGCATTACACACTGACGCCCCCCGGGGGGCCACTTGTATTCAAGTGGATTGATGCGTGAACAAGACAACGCGTAAAAAGGGTGTCTTTTTTCCAAAAGGCGATTACTCGCGAGTACAGCGTTTAGGGTGTCAAAAACAGCAAAATTGGAAAAAAGGGTATGTTTTTTTTTATTAACCTGAATTGGTCATTATAATCTCATTAAACGGGTCAAAATCACCAAAATATTGTAATCGGAACTTGGGAAGTAAAGCACAAGCAAGATAATAGAGGGTATATTTACGATTCACTGCACTGTGTACTTGTTGAGGATATCATACACATATAAAAATACTTTGTTTAGGGTATTTTTTAGCTGTTTTTTAGTCGGTGACCAATAACGTGTTTAGGGTGCATTTTGAAAGTCCATGTTCACGCATCATATCCACCTTTGAATACAAGTGGCCCCCCGGGTCTGACGCCACTGAGCTCGAGAAGATGAAGCACTATATCAAAATGGCATCCTAGTACTGTCAAGTAGGTCTGTGTAGCTGCATGTCTATTCCGGTAATGTCTACACCATATACACCTTCTCTCCACCTTGTGGGCAAATACAGGGTAACCATTGGGGTAGGTACAGAGTAGGGGCAGAGTAGCCACATCACTGTATATCTATAAACTTTGTACTTTGGCAAGCCCTATCCTTCAGCTACTGCATCTCAACTACTTGGTGTGTACTGTGTAGTAAGCTGCCGCTTAGACCGGTGTAGCTGCCGTATAGCCTACCCGCAGTAAGAAAACGGCTGTGTAGATGGAGCAATTACTGGGGACTCCTGACCCAAAGCCCCTACTTGGATCTTTGTCTTGTATGGTTTTCTGTGTTTTGTATGGGAATCTTTATAAATTATAAACTAAACTTTTAATTGCCTGAATGGATTTGTTGTGTATTGTTTATTCCAGAGCACAGCATATAAATATCATAGCACATTTGGAGCACTCAGGAGTATATATAAGCTAGAAGGAAGAAAAGGTAATTCATATTGTTTTTAGGATTTGTGTTGTGATCAATGGCTTATACCAAAGTAAGCGCAAACCAGTTGACCAGGCAATGGCCTTATTCTAACGTGCTCTACATGGAAAATATGTAAATCTTTGACCTTTTTGACAAAGGTTAGAGGTTATGGATGTAACCTTTGACCTTGACAAAGGTTACAGATTACATGCACATAACCATATAAAAGGTTACAGATTATATACATGTAATCTTTGATCTTTTTGATGGAGCTTACAGGACATAACCTTTGTTATCCATATTAGCAGATTTGTCAAAAAGGTCAAAGGTTACATGCATGTAACCGTTGATGTTGATAAAGGTTACGTGTTACACATTGCCTTTGATCTTAACAAAGGTTGCAGTTTACATGACTTTGACAAAGGACTCGGGTTAATATGCATGTAACCTTTGACCCTGACAAAGGATTCATGTTACATACATGTAATTTTAGATTGGATGTTACAGACATTCCATAGTTAATCTTTGGGAAAGAGTTCCATATGTACCCCCTTTAAAATTCTACAGGAAACGGATTCTTTTTATATATGGCCTACACTAACAACAAACCCTAACCCTAAGGCCAAAAATGAAAAAGAATTTGTTACATGTAGAACTTTGAAGGGGGGGTACATATGGAACTCTTGCCAATCTTTGAGATGCAGTTAATGCTGTGCTTAAAACAATTATCAAGCAATTAAATACCAATTTCTTTTAAATTGCAATACTTTGAAAATATGTAGTTGATATCAAAGGTCATATAGAAGTCATTAGGGTTCGTCCATGAACACCAGCATATAGTTGAAGGGAGAGTGTGGCCCACTGGTTAGGATATTCTCCTTTGGTGCAGGAGGTCCCCAGTTGAAACCCCAGTAGGGCCAGTTGGGATTTAATCGGGTACTAAATTCTGTATTTGTTGTATAAGAACTATTGATTAAAACTTGAGTTCCTCTCTCCCTGTGGTTCATTTGGACTTGGGCAAATGAACCACAAGAATATCCCGTCCTTTGAAGGGGATGTTAAGCTATCGGTCCTGTGTACAGAAAGTCATACCTGTATATGTATATCACAATCAGTTTTGAGAAGAGTATGGTGGTAATCCCTGATTGTCCCAAGTCTGTAAGGGATACCCCTTGTAGAGTGGTTAATCACTGTTGGGTATACCTCTGGGGGCTCGGTCCTCTAAATTGTAATAAATAAATAAAAAAATGGCTTTTTAATTAAAATTAGGCCAACCTGTCATTAAAATGCCAATCGCTGGGGGAAGTTGTGGAAATAAAGTTTAAGGTCAAGGTTAGATGGATCACTAGATGTCAGTGAACATATAATTGACATTCAGTCTTGGTAAAATGTGGGCGTTAGCTTTTCAGTCTGATTTGTGTGTCACATGCACTAGTGCAGGGAGGCACATACTAATCCAAATTCCGTTTGTCCGTCTGTGTGTGTATATATGCGTGTGTATGTATGTAATATGTATGTGTGTTAAAGTTTTAGTTAACCTTTTTCAAATTGTTCATGCATAGACACCATAACTCCAATTGCCACCATTATCATGCTTTGAGGTGTCCGATACGCGATAATATCGGATCCTACACATGATAATAATAAAATTGGATGATTTGCGCCCAATATTTATTGGTCTCGCTATGAGTTTTAAAATATTGGGCTCGACTGCGTCTCGCCCAATAAATTTGGGCTGAATCAATCCAATTTTATTACAAACTTCGATCATGGGTGTACCATAGAAACTTGCATAGGTATAAAGGTTATATATACCAAAGTCAAAGGTCATAGGAGGTCAACTTGTGCAGAGAGTGAAGGACAGGTGGATCATGAAAGCAGGCAACACTAGTGATTTGAGAACTGCCTTCTGGTATTGGGTATGCGAGCCTATAGACTGCAACCAAGTAGAAACAGATGTAGTTTGAAGTTAAAGAAAGATCAAATATTTTTCTGTTTTACAGGTTTATACAGTGGTCTTGTTGCCACATTGATCAGAGATGCGCCATTCTCAGGGACCTATCTCATGTTTTACACTAGCATTAGAAGATTATTAATAGGCTCAAATAGAGGTGAGTAAAAACCAATTATTGACACCTCGTATATTATATACCATGTGCATTTTATGTATCAAACATAGGCCTAAAGCTCTTGCAACTGTGTACTGCATGGGCATAAAACCATTGCAACAGATTCAAATGAGGAGAGTGAATGAGCCTGTTGGTTGGGAGCATGGCTTGAAAAATGTAAATTCCCAGGAAGATTTTGCCATTTCTCAAAGATTTCCCACTATATCTTTAATGTATAATTAGCCCTTTTTTCCCTCCAAATGCCAACTTTCCTGGGAAGGAGCATCCCAAATTCCCACACTTTTTTTGAGTGCCAGGTTGGGAAGTTAGGAGAAATAGGTATCAGGAGTTTATACTAGTGCTTTGAGAAGTTCAAAATCACCTTTTATTGTTTTATTTGTGTGGAATATTTGAGTCCAAGAAGGGGATACTTAGTGAAAATTAGGGCACAAAGATGTGTGCCTTTTTGAGTTACTTTTGGTGTGGCTGATTCAGCAATCGTTGTTTTTCCTTGAAACCAGAACATCAATGTTGGCAGAAAGACTCATCCGAACACTTCATGGTTGCTGGGGAGCAAGTGTTTCAAATAAACTTTAAAAACATTTGACGTGGTTTCACAGGCTCAAAAAGAAGTTGGTCAGTCTAGATTTTTAAACAAGATTCATCTTTGCACAATTTTCACAAATTTGAATGCTTTCGTACTGAATGGGACAACATGTTTGGACTTGTCTTCTTTCTTGCCATGTTTAGTCAAGTGAGGAGGTTCAAATATTTGTTAGGTGACAACTTCAGATGACTTTTGAGTCCTTATCCCTAAACCCCTGAAGTAACTCACTTGCAGCCTAACAAAGTATCATTGCCATGTTACAGATCACTGAATACCAGTCTACTACGTCTGTGGGATGAACATGCAGCTTTTTCGACCCTAATGACTATCTGGCCTTTGATAACCGTAATAAATCCTTTCCCATAAAATCATTTTTTGACAAACTCCTGATGGAAACTTTACACTTGTTAATAGTCTGTACAATACTTGTGAAGTATTCCACTATCTATTTCTTGCTGAGAGAAATGTTATTTTAAGCATTGTTTCACAATCACAATGACTTCAATGATCCAGGTGAGAACTTTGACCTTTTATGTCCAAACACCCCATATGACCCCTCCCAATGATCATCTGAGCAATCTTTGCAAAAACCCAGTCTTTCCATGGAGAAAACATTTTAAGTTAACACAGTAAAGGATCTCTTGAAACTTTATAGTTTGATACAGCAGAGTTCCGTTAATTTTGGTACATGTTGTGTGTTGTGAGACCCCGTTTGAGATCCTATATTAAATTCAGATATCTGTAATAGTGTAGAGAATATCAAGAAAAGATTTCTCACAAAAAAAATTAAGGAAACCACAGATTTTTTAAAGTAAGGGAATAATCATGCATAGTAAAGCTCTCTGTTGAATGTAACAAGGAGATCTAAGCTATATGGCTGATTGCTTTGAATATTATTTTGGTTCCATGACAAAAAAGCCTACTAGGAAGGATTTTGTGGCTCCCCACATAGCGGGCCGGACCATTTAAAAAACTTCACCTTAATTGAAAAGTTGAAGTTCAAGTGGAACCAAACTTATGTCATGGTGCAAACCTGGATGCCTATATGTGTGATGGGACTAAAGGTCCTTTCAAGGTCATGTGAGGTCAATTGTCAGATAGGCTGGACGGCCCACAGCTTACATTCTTAGAATATAGCGAAAGCGAAAGCTGGAACCGTAAGATTCTGGTTATTGTGAATGACCAGATTGTAGATATCTTGATTCATACAATCATTGTTACATATGCTGTAGAATCATTAGTGATTTGAGTAAATTATTGACCCATAAACCTGGGTCAAGCGTTTGGTTTTGTGAGCTAGTTTTCTTTTATTGACTCACATCAAAGTCCGAAGGCCCTTGTTTTAAATTTTACACATTAAATGATGTGACCCTTAATTCTCCAATTACCTTTTAAAGACAACTATCAGTGATTCCCCCCAAAAGGGTCACAATATTTGAAATTGCAGGAATAGCTTGAAAATCAAGGAGAATCTGTAAGTTTACCTTTTGCCACATTTGGAGGGAATTGCCAGAAAAAGAAGACAGGAGGGGCACGGCCTGTGTTCAAAGATACAAATTCTCCATTGAATTATGTGTAGTAGTATGTGTCCGTACAGACAGTAGTGACTTAAATGTCTGAATTTTGTCCTTATTATGTTGCCTTCTGGTCTTATCATTGCAGGGTATTTCGATACTTGGCTTGTTGCAAAGATTGTACAACTCTGATTTTTGATGACTTTTTTTTTCGATTTTATGATTTATCAATCACTGATAGTAACCTTTAACTTTTGTAGAGGGTCTCAAGCTTATTCATATGTCAGACGTCATGTCACCCACATAATCTGTATGAGTAGTGATTTGAAAAGTAACTAATTTTGAAGTGATTTTGACCTTTTCGAAATACGAACATTATATACTTTTAGAGGCTAAAGTTGTAATGGGATGACAGTATTAGTTTTGGATTTGTGTTGAGATTTTTATGGTTAACCTTGTTGACCTCTGTGACCCTATCATGACATTGCACACCAATCTGATCATGTACATGTGCAGTGTTGGGTACTTATTATTATTCCCAAGTCTGGTTAAATTGGATGTGAAATGTCTAGATATGAGTGTTGACAGAAAGACGAAAGAATCTGTACAGAAGAAAACTACAGTAGAGTCCCTTCAACTGTGTAACAAAAAAATGATTCTTACCTCACACGATAAAAAAAGCTTAAAATTGAAAGAAGAAATGCAATTGTGACAAGAGTGAACGGAAAAAATTTGTTATAGATTGAAGGGTAACAAAGCTCCACTTGAAATCTATTGGTATCTCCCTAACTTAGTTTTCTTGGTTTCTTTTCTAGCTTTGGTACAAAAGCAGTCTAGTCAACCCTGGCATCAAGTTTAGCTGTGGAGTATTTGCAGGTGTGATGGCATCTGTAGTCACTCAGCCCGCTGATGTCATCAAAACACACATGCAGCTGTATCCAAAGAGACATGATACTATTATTACAACAGATGCAATATAGAGTTAAGGTAGGCACAGGTGTCTAAAGTGAATCTGGGAGTGAATCATTAAGGTCCCCATGGACACGGCTGAGTAGACATTCTTAATTTCTACAGTTTCGTACATCAACAGTATCCTGATCATATCGCAACACAGATTTTAAAAGTGAGTGAACATCGGGGAAAGTGTTAAATTTCAAGGATAAATATACCCTAACTGACTGGGCCTTCTCATTTTTTCGCGAACGCGTATCAAGATTATGGACTTGGATTTGACCCTGTTAATGACGTCAGAGTACCAGTTGTAAAAAAAGCTCACACGTGGGCTAACCGCACTGCACACTCCAGATATCTCTCCTTGTCGGTTTCTTTGTCTGGGAACTTGAATAAAGCTATTCTGTTCGGATTCTCCTGTCGGTACGGTCGCTGCTGGTGCACCCGTCGGCGTCGACAATACAGCACATTATTATTGTAATTTTAAGGCCCCAAATCAACGAAAACAAAATTGCCAAGATGATACAACACGTACGACGCATGTACCGCGAGAAGTCAACGGTGTACGTATGCAAGAAAACTGGGCCACGCACACGTCCGTTCCACGATGAGATAGACGCGTTACGCGTATCGAATATTTGTACGAGGGAGTCTTTCGGGTCATCGCTGCCAGCGCGATTAACACTTTCGTTTTGGAATTTCCTTTGAAAGCTTGTTCAAAACACATGATATTATGCCCAATTTTTATTCAAATAATACAGCGTTCTCAATTAATGCTTCATGGGTGATTTTACATTGATACCAATACATACTATGAATGAAACCATTTTTTGGGGTATTTATAAGTAATGTTAAAGCTGACCTGGACATTTAAGGGGGGGGAGCTGACTATGGTTAACATTCTCTGGCCCTTTTATATGGACTCATTCATAATTAGCCATTTCGTGCTGTTGATGGGCAAAACCATTGTTAGTGCCATTGCCGGTGCTTGATTAGTGGCAAACGTCCTTGATACACTTTCATTATTTTTTAATCACAAAAGTCAGCAGTTTTACTATAGTCCATTTATCTTCCTCGAGTTAGTGACCTCAATGTGTTCAGCCCGGGGGGGCACTGACATTGGAAAGAGGTACGGGATTGTTGCGGGCCCTTAAGACCACCTTTTCTATCCAACCGTTCCCAAGACCCACAGTGGAAGCCTATCAGTTCTCAGAGATTTCCCAAGGAGGGCGCCCTCAATTTCCAAAAAGATTGTGTTTTTTTGCATTACATAATGCTTGTCCATATACAATCACTGGGTGAAATTGCTAAGCTGTAATCGAATTCCTTCATTTAGAAAATCACAACTTTGCATAAATTCTGGATCCCGAAATTTTGTTTATACGAGTATCCTATGGGACGTAACACTACACATAAGTTTTACTGCATCAAAACTAAATATCCGATTTCATCTCAATTTCTGAATTTGCTTTTTAGGTTACTATCTTAGTTTCTAGTTGACTATTTTTCATTATTACCAAAAAATATATTTTGAATCTCTGAGTCAGACTTTAGGTCCCTTTTTCAGAAATTTTGACCTCAAAGCTGAATTTTAGCCAAATTTTCAGCTCCAAGCCTGCAAATTTCCTCAAAAGTCAGTTACCAAGCCCCTACTTTCGGAAAAATCTGTTCGCCAAGCCCATTTCGGAAGTCGGGGCCGCAACATCCCCCTGAAAAAAATTGAGTGCCCCCCCCCCCCCGTGGTGGTCACATGCAGATTCTTTGCGCGTGCCCTTTTTTTCGCACTGCCTTTATATGCGTATCCAGTAGATTTGACTCATGCCTGCGATTTAATGCTGTGGGATGACCAGCTGCATACCACTGACGTCACTGACTCGAAGGAAGGTAAAAGCACTATGGTTGAGTGTTGCAGACATGTCACACTGGTTTGTGCTCATCACAGCAGGAAAGAGCAATTATTATACTTTGTTCTTTCCTCGGTTTGGGCTACGTCAGACGCGACTTTGCATTCCCTCTAGCTTTTGGATTGTGCCGCCTTTGTTCGCGTGGGTAAATGCTGCAATGCCAAGGTCGATGCTTGCATTTCTCTGGTGCAAAACCTAACACGCGCAGTGACGTCACCCCCAAACTTGAGATCGAACAGAGTATAGGAATAAGATGTATAGCCCTGTATAGTAGGATGGATTTGTATGAAAAAATTTATGATTACAAAAAAAAAAATTACCAACATTTGATAATCTATTAATAATAATTCATTAATCCATTGAACAATTACGCAGTCTATCTGTCAAATTTAATTTATTAGCATTTGCAGTTGTGCTTTCCTTACACCATGCTCTTAACAAGCCTGACTGTGATTTACATGTACAGGCGTGATTCTGCGTGTGTAAGGGACCTACGGTTTAATGTCCCCTCCAAAGGATGGGATATTTTCACGATTCTTTAGCCCAGCATCAGTCCAAATGAACCATGAGGATTCTAGTTTTAATCAATAGTTCTTATACAAATCAAATCCAGAATTTAGTATTTGATTAAATCCTAGCTAGTGGTCCTGCAGACTCAAACCGAGGACTCCTGCATCAAAGGTGAATATTCTAACCAGTTGGCCATGCTCTCCCTCAATTGATCTCTATTGAGCTACATGTGATAAGGTGATTTGATAGTCTTTATTCACGAAATAATTCTTGGTTTCTTTTGATATGGTTGTACATTTGACCTTGAAGTATTATTCAAAATCTATTTTTTCAGGAAAATGGTGTTGCAGGATTATTCAAAGGAGTTGTGCCCAGATGTATTAGAAGAGCATTGATGGCAGCATTAGCATGGACTGTATATGAAGAGGTAGGAACTAAATATTTGTGAGATTGCTTTTTTTTACACACATTTGTAGAAATGACCCAGAAAATTGATTTATGATATAGGCTATTCTTATAATTGGCCTGACTAAATTCAAGAAAGGGGTAAATTACTCACAATACTACTGTCTGGTTCCCAATGATGTATAAAACTTGTGCAAAAATGTTGATAAAAATAGTTGATGTTAAAGGTGTGTGATCTGATCGAGAACCTCATTCCCCCACTTTTACTCCCATCAAAAATTTAGTATCAGAATAAAGAGTGGGTACGGGGATCATACACTGGAACATATATACATTTAGACAGCACATTCCAACACCACAAGTGATGCTTAAGCGCCTACGTAACCATTACGTAATACGAGGCGAAAGGGAAGAGCGCAGCTTAGAAATATATAAACAAGATATACCAACACAGAAGGAATCCGAATTGCAAGCAGATTATACCCACGAAGGAAAATCCCTGCATGGGCCAGGATTCGAAACCGGGGGACCTCAGATACAAGAACACTGCTCTTCCAACGGGCAAACCCAGGCTGCTGATCTAAACAGAGCATGCAACTGAGTATCATGGCGAATGGTCCCGGCATACACAAACGCACCAGTGCAATGAATCGAATTAGATACTTACACATTTTTGCTTCTGCTATCCCAAATGGCTTGACCGATTTACTAAAATTTGTGTAATCAGAGTATTTTTGGTGATATGTTTCCATGTTGGGGAGAAAACATGAAAAATTGGACCATGATCGGGTCACCCACCTTTAAGTAAATTTATACTTATTAGCTACCTTATGATGTGCCTTTTGTAATTCCAGCAATAAAAAAGTGATGATGAATGGACAAATAATTTATAGTCATTAAGGGCTCAAAAATGGCCAGGAACTCAGTGAAACAATTTACCTCCTCTTCAGTAAATATGGAATGGATATTAGCTTTATTTTAATCATCTACATTTTTGAGTAAAATAAATATTTTTGACCCCATTTACTTAATTAAAAACAAATAATTTGTGTGTGAAGTAAGAAAATCACAATATATTATGTAAATTGATTAATAATAAACTTGAGCGGCAAGTTAGCTCAATCAGGTCAGCGCTCGACTCCAGGGTATGTTCATCCATGCGTATATGCGTGTGTTCGAGCCCTGTGAGATTAAGCTCTCTTGTAATTCCATGGACAAGAAATTAACCGTGTGGTTGTCCTGATTTACCCATGCAATATTTGAGGAAGCTGGTCCCGGCCTGAGATGGTTATCTCGATAGGTTGCTGATAAAGTAAAGCGCTGATCCCGATCTACTGCATCCCTTGAAATGATGCTAAATGGTTTTATGGTAGTGGTTGGTGGCCACATTGATCACAGCCCTTTTGTGAAACGCTAGAGGCCATAGCAAAGTCGGCTATATAATCTCTGCTATTATTATTATTATTGAAGACCATAGACTGGTACTAAAAGAAGAATCACCTCTAAGGGCATCATACATATACCAACATTACATGTTTTTTTTTCATTCTTTCTTTTTGGTAGCAATTGTACAACTTGGTTTGAAATGACACAAGTCATCTCCCTGGTATTTGGTGCTCCATTATACAGCAGGACACACCAGGAGACACAAATGGAATTGTCAGCAGAATATTCAACATTTATTGGTAGATGTGTCTTTAAAGTCCATGGCCCGATCGCTAATACCTCGTCCCTAGGAACTCCCAATTTTACCTGAAGTGGCACATTTTGGATCAGAGAAAGCTACTATTTTTCTCATTTACCACCCTGTTAAATCTTAGGGCTAAAAGATATTGGTTTGGATGTTATGACCGAAAATGTTCCCCATTTTGGTCTGCCAATATTAATTTTACACAGTACTCTATGGGTTTACAAAATCACGTTTTTTAGCTCTTCACCATCAAAACGGGTTGAAATATCGGCGCTAAACCTTACAGTTAGGGTTTTGGGCCATTCTATCATGATGAAAACTTTATATACTTGATTAAATCGGGCCATCCCCCTTTAACTTCTGTATGATTTAAAGGGAAACTGGAGTATGTCCCACTAGGTTTGCTTGAAAATATCACTCAAATTGAACTACCATTGCATTTCAACCTGTTAAAAGTTACAAAATACAGAGCTTGTTTTATTCTCACCTCAGAATTTTTAGTATTTTTAATAAAACTTAACAAATATGTTCGCATGCGCCAATCACTGGGTGAGATGTAGTGAGCTGAGAATTAACAGGTTCTAACTGACATTTTGAGATATGGCCATTTTTGTGTCGTCTGCCTTAAAGGTGAAACAAGAGATTTCACTTATCAGACGTCCCTAAAAAAATCGAAAGTTCTGATTTTTGCCCTGATGTAAAGCTTTCCATCAAAAATATCCACATCTGAAAGGATTAAGCTGAGATATGTTTCTTTAGTACAAAAATTGTGAAATTTCTAATTTTGTATAGGAGCAAATTCAGCCTATGTTTCATATTGAATAATAAGCAAATCAAAATCACCTTTTTCTCTCTTAAGACATTTCTGTAGCATAATATAAGGTAAGAATTCTATTGCGTGTTTAACCTATATGAAATTACTATTATAACACAATATTAGGGAGCCTCAGAATCTCTCGTTGCACCTTTAAGGCATGAAGACACATAGGGATCACTTTGTCCACTGTTGTCTGTTGTTGTCGTAGTTGATGTCTGTTGTTGTTGTGAAAAAGGGTTAACATTTGCCTGTAATATCCGCATACTTTGATGGATTTTTTAAACATCCCATAATCTTATTTTTATTCCTCGTAGTTTGCAGCATATCCTATAGCTTAGGCCGATATAGTTCCTATTTTCTAAATATATTAAAACATCAATATTTCATCCTGTAATTTTCTGTATATTTTATTTTTTTTTCTTCTCAAAACTATGTGGGGTAACCCGTAGTATCCTTACATACGACAATCAAAGTGAAATAACATGACATGTTATTGACCATTTCTTTTATCCCACACCGTTTGCACTATAAAGGTGGGTTCATACTTCACCGGCAGACGTCTGCCGACGCTAGCCTTCCGAACATGCTTTTTGTGCCGGATGCAGGAACATACGCGTTGGTGAAAAGCATGTTCGAAAGGCAAGTGTCGGCAGACGTCTGCCGATAAAGTATGAACCCACCAGTAATAGGAGGTCCTTTATTGCATATAGACGTCTTATGCTAATCCGTCAACCTTTGCGATGCGGAACCACACCCGTCTGCAATGCCCGCACGCTACACGTGCCAGCTAATACACTTACACACACTACTGAGACACATTTTCATTGAATTTTTTCAGCCTATTTCTGAAGTGGATTACCGTCCATAGAGGTTATAACCCGTCCGCTATCCTCACGCACCGTTCATGTGAATTTGGCGCATTAAGAATCGAAACTGACGGAGCCTTTTGCAAACATACACACATACCCACACACATACATCCAACATTAGCCAAATTATAGTATGATTTGGTAAGCTGTTTCATCTTTCCTAATTAATATGCTCAGTTTCCTTGTGTATCGAGCAATCGATCCCCATTGTGTTTATACGTTCGTGTATGTGATGTGTGATTCTATTACCTACGCTTATCATTTGAAAGCTTAGCAGATGTAAATTTTAAAATTATTATTATATGACAAAACCCAGAATGTCAGTTAGAACCTTGTAATTCTCTTCTCATGACATGATTTTATAGACAGTGGCATAACCAGACCTTTGCAAAAGGAGGGGGGCAGAAGGGGTGCTGAGGCATTTTCTGAGGGGTGCGAATGGATGGGTCGTCTGCCATGACACTGTTACAAAAGGTCGTTCTTTTGCGGGGCGGTTGTGTATGGTGGGGGTTTTAAGCAGGGGCACTTTCCCCCTGCCCCCTGGTTATGCCAGTTTATAGATTAGGATTATAAAGAGGTCACAATCAAAATAGGCAAGGTAGGATACACACCATAGCAGTGTTTTAAGAAAAAAAAAACTCATTTGAACAAACAGGTGTGCACAAGCCAAAATACACAATCTATCATTTTTGCAGAGCTTGTCAACTCTCCCAGGTTATGTGGGAGGCATCCAGAACTGAACTCCAGCTCTCAGTGTCCTGCTTTAGTGCCAAGATCTCCAGGATTTTCCACCCTCTGATGGGAAAAAATAACATTTTTGTCACACACGCATAAGGATACTTAAAAGTACTCTCTGTGTGCGACTCATTTATAATGGTTGTTGTAGGCATGCCATATTAGGTGTGGAAAATAGTGGGCACGTGTGGTCCAATGAATTGAGCGCCTGACTCGCACACCAAAGATGGCGAGTTTGAGCCCCGCTGTAGCAAATGTGTTGTGCCCTTGAGTAAGGCACTTTACCTCAATTTCTCTCCACCAAGGTGTTTAAATAAGTACTGGCAAATGCTGGGAAGGATACAGACTTTTGTGGGAGGAGTGGTGAACCCCATAGCAAAAATTGCAAGGAGTTGTCTGGCCAAAGAAAGAGAGATGGGCACTCCACACTCAAGATTTGCTTGGGATGACACTTTACTTTTTTTTATGGAAAATAGTGCAAAATATGGAATTACCTTTTTTTAGAAAGTATTTTTGTGTTAATATAGTAAAAATGTAAGAAAACAAGTAACACAATGTTATAGAGAAAGAGAACAGTACCTTCACAAAGTGATTAAAAGACAGATTTTGAAAGATTTCCAATCTACAAAGTCTGTTAAAATGGTTTCCAACATTTTTCTCCCAACTTATACTAATAATATTAATATCAAAACAAGTCGTGAGACTTAAGTTTAATGTTACTTCTCTATAATTGGGTTATCATTTGTTTATTCTTTTTATTTCCATCGACAGTTCATAACATTGGAGCTATCAGATGGCAGAGTTCTGTCCATCTCTTTAGTAAAGCTTTGTTTTAAAAAGCTCTGACTCCGGATGCAGTACTTGTACAAAGTAATTAAACAAATTCCTTATCAAAGGCTGACTCAGAAATTTCCCGAGGAGGGCCCCTCATTTTTCAAAACAAATCATGTTTTTTGCATATACATAATGCTTGTCAATATACTAATCGCTGTGTGAAATAGCTAAGCTCAAATCGAAGCCCTCCATATAGAAAATCACAACTTTGTTTGAAAATGCCAGATCTTGAATTTTTGTTATACACGGTATCCTATGGCACTGTTATACTTTTCGTAAATGTTTACTGCATCAAAAACGAAAAATCTGATTAATTTCAAACTTTGGAAATGAGCATTTTGGGCCACTATCTTTAGTTCCAGGTGACCAATTTTAATTAATACACACAAAAAAATATATATTTTGAAATCTCTGAGTCGGCCTTTAAAGAGCTGCACCAAAGTATTCAGTTCCACTGTATTTTCCTCAATTTCTTTCTTTTACTTAATGAACAAATCAGATTGCCCTGTTTTCTGGGCAGAAAGCCTCTTGAAGCCAGGTCAATCAGTTGAAGAATTTCACACACATAGTATAACTTATTATTTGGGAGTCAGTTAATATTAGTTTGATTCATGTTTCAATTGAGAAGGAATTGTTATCAAAATTTCTTCACTTTGGTAATTTGAATTCTATTGAAAAGCAAATAATCAGATAGTAAAACAAAAAGTTTTCTGAAATTATTATTTGGGAGTCAGTTAATATTAGTTTGATTCATGTTTCAATTGAGAAGGAATTGTTATCAAAATTTCTTCACTTTGGTAATTTGAATTTTATTGAAAAACAAATAATCAGATAGTCTGAAATTTCCAGAATTTGGTCAGTATGCATTTGTACAGGGAAATATTCTTGCTATTTTTGTGGGTTGGTTGGGCCATTTAGAGGAGGGTTTCATCAATGAGTGTCTTCTTCAAAGAACACTTGCTGAGTGTATTCAATTGCAACAGATAATGAACACCTGCAGAACATTTTAGGTGTTCAGGATGTATTCTGTATCTGTAGGTATACTGAAAGAGTTAATCATTTTTGTGTCGCCTGCCCTAAGGCAGGAAGACACATAGCTCACTTTGTCCACTGTTGTTATATTCGTATGTGTTAACATGCGAATATATTGTGCTTGTGCTGTTTAGTTTCCATTTCCTTCTCCTTCTTCAGACGCTTTGCTTTTTTACCTTCTTAAGCCAAACCCTTTCTCCGATTACAGCCAAAATCGGTCAGGAGAACCACTGACCCAAGCTTCACCAGGGGTGTACATAGTTTGACCTTTGACCTCTCGTAGGGGTCACGTGGGCCGATTAAAGGGGCACTCGTCGGAACTCTTAAAATGCATCTTTTGCCACAGAATAAATGCTATGACCACCAGATGTTGTCAGAAGAACCACTGACCCAAGACCCTTCTACGGTGTACCCAGAATGGGGTCAAAGGTCACGTGGGCCGATTAAAGGGGCATTCGTCGGAACTCTTTAAAATGCATCTTCTACAAACAATACGTGATAGTGACATGGCTCCGTCATGTGACTCGACATTAGTCGGTGTCTAATTGTTGTACACAGAATTTTGATCAAAGGTCATTAACGGGTCACTTCCGGTCTGAATGTGAAAAATCTTCAAAAATTCATAATAGCTAAATGGAAGTTAGCATGGTCACGTGACTCATGCATATGAAGCAGCTGGAGACCCTTCACCAAAGTTGTGCTCAACATGGAGGTCAAAGGTCACTAAAGGGGTACTTCCGGTCTTAATGTGAAAAAAATTCAAAAAATCATATTAGCTAAATGGAAGTTAGCATGGTCACGTGACTCATACATATGAAGCAGCTGGAGACCCTTCACCAAAGTTGTGCTCAACATGGGGGGTCAAAGGTCATTAAGGGGTCACTTCCGGTCTGAATGAAAAATCTTCAAAAATTCATATTAGCTAAATGGAAGTTAGCATGGTCACGTGACTCATGCATATGAAGCAGCTGGAGACCCTTCACCAAAGTTGTGCTCAACATGGGAGTCAAAGGTCACTAAAGGGGTACTTCTGGTCTTAATGTGAAAAAAAATCAAAAAATCATATTTGCTTTATGTAAGGTAGCATGGTCACCGTAATGTGAAAAATCTTCAAAAAATCATAGCTGCTATATGCAAGGTAGCATGGTCACGTAACTCATGCATATGAAAGAGCTTGAGACCCTTCACCAACATTGTGCTCAACATGGGGGTCAAAGGTCATTAAAAGGTAACTTCCGGTCTTAATGTGAAAAATCTTCCAAAAATCATAGCTATTGTACCCAACTTTGCATGGTCACGTGACTTATGTATAAGAAACAGCTTAAGACCCATCACAAAATTTGTGCTCGGCATGGGGGTTAAAGGTCATTAAGGGGGAATTTCTGCATGGCATGCATGTTCTGCATGCCACATGCGAATATACCCGTGTTTGCTAAACACAACTGTGGCGTCTACTTGTCTGTTGTTGTTGTCTATTGTGAAAAAAGGGTTAACATTTGCCTGTAATATCCTCTTTGATGGATTTAAACCAAACTTGGGTCACAGGTGCAACATGGCATCCCCCACTTTTTGATGAGGTCAAAGGTAACATGCCAAGGTCAAAGGTCACATGCCAAGGTCAAAGGTCATGTAAGGTCAAGTTGTAAAATTAGGCTGAAAATGTAAAATTGACCTCATTTGAAAAGTTGAAGTTCAATTGGAACCAAACTTGAATCATAGGTGCAACATGGGATTCCTCATTTGTTGATAAGGTCAAAGGTCGCATACCAAGGTCAAAGGTCATGTGAGGTCAAGTTGTAAAATAGGTTGAAAATGTAAAATTGACCTCATTTGAAAAGTTGAAGTTCAATTGGAACCAAACTTGAATCATAGGTGCAACATGGGATCCCTCATTTGTTGATGAGGTCAAAGGTCACATATCAAGGTCAAAGGTCATGTTAGGCCTGTCATTCACTAACCGCGACGGCAGGCGACACAAGCGGTCCAAGGACCGATGTATTTTTAATGATTCCAAGTGAAGCACATATTGAACTTTTGGATTTTTGTGGCAATATAATGATCAAATTTCATCACAAACACTTGTCAGAAATACTTTCGAGATTATTAGTAATTTTGGACATGGTAGCGGCCATATTGGATTTTTAAAAATGCCACTGCACATAACATCAACTGAAATTTTGGAAATATCCTTTTCTCCTGCATATCTAATGAATAATAAACAAAAATGATGTGCTCGGATCACAAAATACACCTTTATCGGAAATTGATAGTGATTTTTTTTTTTATAATTATTGGGAATCAAGCCTTTCCCATTGCTTAAATATTGCTCAAATTGTACAAAGCCAAATATGGATAAGTAAATGGTGCTATCTTTGTGGAAGTTTTGTATATAACATTTCAATAAGCAGTTAAATATTTATCAGTACTATCTAATGTGAAATCATTGTTAAATTTTACATGCCTGTGATAAAATGTTAAGTTTAAATGGTCAATGATTGGGAGAGTATTGTATATTATACATTGATTACCACCAAAAAGCGGGAATTATTCGGTTATCGTTCCGTGCGTAAAAGTAAACCAAATGTACTCAAGTGTTTGCACAGAATCACGCGTGCCATGCATAATATAATACTGCGTCTCTTCAAAAATTATAACTAAGTCGAAGACAAGCATTTAACTTGTATTATATGAAAGATTATTGTCACAGAATTGTGGGCTGAAAAATTTGAAGAAAAAATTCGTCTATGGTTTCATAATGCAACAAAACTAGCAAATTGACAAAAATTTGGCTGAAAATCCAAGATGGCGGCTGTGAAGCTATTGTTTTTAGGTGCTTACAAAAATAGTCATCAGAAGAAAATTAGGTGGAAGACAAGCCATTGACATGTTTTATATGAAAGATAATTGGATAAGGATTAATTTAAGATTTAAAAATTGAAGACAAAATCCACAAAATGTAGGAAAATTGGTCAAAAATCCAAATTGGCGGATATGCAATAAATGATCAGGGCCAAACCCTGTGGCCTGCCTATTTTTGGTGGTAATCAAAGTATAAGAGAGTAAATGTTCTCAGTCATATCATAGCATAATTGGAGAAACTTTAAAATCTAATACTGGTTTTCTTGTAAGTTCCAGCATTAAAATTTTTCCAGCATTAAAGTTTTTCTGAGTATTTACTGGTTTGAATATGGTGGTTGCCTTTGGAATTGAAGGTGGTCTATCAAAAAATTAAGGTGTTATAGAAGCTTGGGGTGGAAGGGCTTATGAAATTACTTTGGTAATGTGATTGTATTTATTACAAAATGTTTTCACAGAGGTTTCAAAGCAAGCAACAAAAAATACTTTTGGGGCTACAGGGCTATTTGAGCAAATTCTGCCAAAAAGTAGCCCTCATAGTGCATTTTACCATAGGCCAAAATTTCTCACATGGGCTATTTTGTGAAATCTGAGGGCTAATCGCCCTTAGCCCTCGTTTATTATGTGCCCTGTTTCAAAGATTAACACCCAGTTTTTAGGGTATTTTGAAATGTTTGTATCAAGATATTTGAATTTGTTCATCTGAATTCGCATGAAGTACATTATTGACACTATACAAAAGTATTTCAATAAATATACTTTTATTCATTCAAAAGACATAACAATGTCAATGGAATGTGATAAAGATAATGATCAACAGTATTACAAATCTAATTTCACAATAATTATGTTTTGATATTAAAACTAAAGTCAAATATAAGGTCTGGACTTTCTGACATGCTTGTTTGGTTGGCTGAGTACATTAAAGTGACAGGAGGAGATTTTTTTAGGATACAAATTTCTCTCAAATTGCACAGGATAGAGTGTACACCACCTACCAAGAACGTTCCAAAGGTTTATTGGAACAAACAAGTACAAAAGAAAACAGCAAACCTTGTTTTAAACTGCCTAACTATCGTAATTGTCCCCATAGAACACCGTGCTTTGACTTTCTGTCGTGTACGACAGAAAGTACTAAATCATCATATTATTACATAAAGAGGGCGTATTCGCTTTAGGTGTGATCGAATACATTGGAAAGCATTCCAAATATGCAAAAAACCCGGGTTCGAAAAAAATTGGGGGCGCTTTCTGGAAATCTCCTCATGTCTCTTTAATTTTGTTGTCATCTTGTTACATGAAGTAGACCAAAGGTGGGTTCATACTTCATCGGTACACGTCAGACGCTAGCCTTTCGAACATGCTTTTAACACAACCCGTGTGTTAATGCATCTGGTGCGCAAAGCATGTTCAAAAGACCAGCATCGGCCGACATCTGCAGATGAACCTACCATAAGGGACAATGCAATACATTTTCATGCTTTGAGGTGTCCGATATGTGATAATATTGGATCCTACGCATGATAATAAAATTGGATAATTTGCGCCCCATATTTATTGGTCTCGCTACGAGTTTTAAAATATTGGGCTCGAATGTGTCTCACCCAATATTTTTGCAACTCATAGCTCGACCAATAAATTTGGGCTGAATCAATCCAATTTTATTACAATATTGGCCATCTGTTTTGTGAAATATATGGAAATCGGCATAACAGATTTGATGCACTGTGGGTAATATCACGGCAATCACAGGAGTCCTGAAATCATGAGGTTGCTGTAGTTTTCCTATGTGATGAACTCTGCCGCTACCACAAAAATGCATTGCTATTGAGTTTCGTGTACTGTTTGTGTTCACACCTTTGTCGCATTAGTATATACTGTCAACAAATAATTTGCTTCTATTACAATGATTAATGTGGTAACGAAAGCAAAAATCCAATGCAATTCATGTAGAGGCTAAAGGTCCGTCGACTGCCAAACTGCACTGCATTGGGGCAGTAAAATTTACGCAATATTTCCGTCACTTACGCGGCACTCCTAATCGATTTAATGAAAGGGTCAACCAGGTCACTACAGGTCACAGGTTGCAGTAACTTGACAACTGCCACCACGGACTTCACCCCACTGGATCTTGCTGCATCACCAGTTCAAATATTTGAACTTCGTTGCCGTACGCATTGCGTTGCAATATTGCAATGTGATTGCAGTGACGATTTTGTAGGCTGCATGCAGCACTGCAACTGCAAGGCAGGGAAAGTATGAAAAGACCTTTATTTAATCCATTGGAGAACTAGCTACAGCAACTTGATCTTGTTGAGGACTCACGACCACATGAGCAGACAACTGGAAGTTATAATGACGATTAGGCTTATTGAAGCACCGTGTGATCAATCAATTAAACAGCTGACCAGTCGTCCCAAGTCTGCTTGGAACGCGCTGTTATTTGTCCGCACGGTGGGGCTGTGGGTGCTTTGAATTTTCTGGCCCAAGCTTCCAAATCAGGCATTTGTCAGGACTTTTAGCGATGGGACATGTCCTTCAATGCTGTGTTTGTGAGTCTCCATCGGGGGGTAGGAGAAAAAACCAAGTGTAAATTATAATAAATTATTAAAATCATAAGTGTTCCAAAAGATAAACGGCACATTTGCTGAAAAGGAATAAAAGGTCACTTCAATTTCATTTCCCCCAATATCAGTGACTAGTGGATACACATAGACTTCAGGAAAACTATGGAACTAAAATTATGCAATCACCGGCCGGTATGCGTAGTAGACAACACTTCCGATTCCCTTTCATCTGGGATTGCAGGACAATGTTATAATTGTCGCGCAGCTGAATCGATTTCAGCTGTTACGCTCTCCAATTTAGACTGAGTACTTTTGCAGTGACAAAATGACTTAAACCCATTCAGCACAATAATGAAAGATTAATCTTCTATATAGTGCGTGTTCAATTAACTTTGGCCATGTTTTTCAACATTTATTCGAAAAGGAAGAAACCTGAACAAACATAAAGAGAATGTTGCTGGGCAGGCTTTGATTGACCTAACAACTTTGTGCATAACCAAAATCTGTAACTTATTGCTTAACTTCATTCCATATTCACTTTACCCATTCATTACCGCGGTTTTCAGAAGAAAATTTAGTGTCCACGACCTATATTATATGTACACTGTTATTATTTTTGAAGATGAGTACGGGTATTTGTCACCACCCTAATCGTGGAGGTGGTAAACATCTGGCTATAACAATGGCCCTACATACCTGGCCCTAAAACCATGTAATCTCTTTTAAGCTTGTGGTTTGGCTGAAGTCTTACATATCCTTGGTCTCGATATTGGCAAAAGAAAGAGGTGACATTTTATATATTTTTGAGAAAATGTGCCCGTTTTAATGTGCGGAACAGACAGTTGATGTGATCGTAATATTTATTATGAATTTACATTTGTTTTTCCCCTTACCCCCAGATGGGGACTACAGAATTTGGTTTATACATTGGTTATTTATTTGGTCCACGTCCCATGGTCCCATTTGTGTTTGACCTAATGACAAGAATATTAAGTTCTTGACCAAGCTCACATCAACACAAATTACAGATTGGATTGCCATATTAATAATAGCTTCTTCTTTTTCATACACATGGGCCAAAATCTGAATAAGCCCCCAAAATTATGAGATTTGCAACAACCTTTTCAATTCTTGTAAAACCGTAACATAAAACACATTTTGATCATCTGCCTTTTGTTACATACCCAAGAAAATTCATCAATAGATTTACAATCAAACTTCTACCAAATGAGTGGAAAAATATTGTGTTTTAAATTCTTTTGTGGCTTGTACATATCATAGTCATCAGCACATAATTTTTACATACAACCACATTTCCATTACTCTATTTGTTTCAAAATAGCACCAACCAAACTAAATACCTCCGAATAACATAAAATTCTCATCACCACTGACTTGCCTTACTTCTCCATGCAAGTTGGGATTAGCATTTTATCTTATCTATCTTTACTGTTCTACTCATCCCTCTTTTTACCTTGGGTACCCTTGTTGTGTGGTTTTTCCCGACTGAAAACGGTGGGACCTAGTTTTTCACATTAAATAACCTCTGGTTATCAAACGAAATACCCTGGAACCCGGGATAATTATACCTAAATTTGTGTTATCAGCACATAACAGACCTGGAATGGATGCCACACGTGAGCCATGGCTTTGAATCTCTCAGGTATAATTCATCTGCAGCTTCTGTTTTCATAGCTTTTTCATTTGAGAAGCCAGTGATCTAAGCTCCACAATGTTGGTAATCAAAACGTAAGATCTGTTACGCTCTTTTGAAAAAACAAAAAACACTGGATGAATTCAGAGATAAACCAACACAAGCTTGTTTGTCACTCAACAAAATTGCTTGGAAAGTAAGGGAATACTCATATCTTGGTTCCCATGGTCATTGTTAGCACACACTATGGCCCTATTCCTCATTGCATTCTTATATTTGTGCAAGGCTATTTAACTGTTTTCACAGGAACTGTGAGAGGTTATGTAACAGATCATCTTTTGGTAGATGTTTCATATGGAAGTCCCAAGTATACAAATGAGGTATTGCCATTTATTCCATCCTGCGCTACTGCACAATATTATATAGTGCATGACGGAATCAATTGCAATATCTCATTTACATACTGGGATTTCTATACTCCATAAACCTATATAGAAGTACAAAGTAATCAATTAACTCCCACACAGTCTCATAAGGAGTGCCTGGTATGTCGACTTATACGAGCAGTATTTTGTGTATGCAGTGTAAGAAAATTGTTTTTTTCATGCATCATGCGCTACGCATGTGATCGCGCGCGATTTCATGGATTTAGAATGCGCCTAAGTGCGTTTGGTAGTAAGGCGCGATAATGCTGTGCAGCGCATCGATTTTTACTTTGTACTTCTAGGTTTACAGAGTATATATGAAACATCTACCATCTTTTTGAAGAAAATGCCAGTCATCAAGGAACTAGAAGCATTATGTATCCTAAACCTATGATGCCTAAATAAATAATTTTGCATGCTCACTGTACATACCTTGCATAACATCAGCAAACTACATTTCCCCATCGTTAGTATTTCCAGTTAGCTGGCTCTGAGGATTCTTGTATAACGATGTTAAATCAGCCTATTGTGGGCTCATTTCAGCTACTCAGAACCCCAGGTCCATATGAGAACCATTCTCAGCTCCTAGTTTTGAGGGTTTTGGGACATAGTGCATGTTTTCTGATAGCTGGTAGGCGTGATCTACTTGTTACATGTGGCCCTTGGCTGGTAGCTCAAGAAGTGGATTCAATCTGGTTGTATAAGCCTTATAACATTTGCACTAAATTCTCTTTATATTTCAGAGTAATTTTTGCTATCGTCAATCAATTGAACAGTCCACAAAAAGAGAATAATTTGCAGACAAAACCATAACAGAAGCTGATAGTTGAAATCAACCTATAGTTGCAACCTAGGTTTTCCTAGGTGTGGAAAGCATTTTCTCAATTCCAGATTTTCCACACGCATGAAAATCTGTTTAAAGGTGATGTTCCGATCGTCTTCGGGACCCCCGGATTTACCCGGACATAGTATGGATTTTGATATCAAATGAAAGGCTGTATTTTCTAATGTCGTCCTGAAATTTGGTGGGGGGAGCCCTCAAACCATATTTCATTCCCAAGATTACAAAAAAAAAAACACTCTGTTTAGTGGTTAACAATCCAATATTAGCACAGTATTGAATAGCTTTGCAACATGCATGATTGTGTCTACATAAACCTGCAGTTTGTTTCCCACGGTACTTGATGGCAGGGGACGTGCAAGTTTTTTGCAGGCTCTCAAGCAAGTAGAGAACACGATACACTAAATCGGAACAAGCACCTTTAATGTGATCAATGATTGATAATACTTGCAATCAACCCACAAGAGTCATTCATGTCCCATTATCAGCTTGAATCCCTTGATTTAAGAAATTAGCAAAAATCGACCCTTACTAATTGAAACTTAATGGAAATGGTAAAAGTTTCCAGAAATCACAAATATTTTAAGTTCATTAGCTACATGGCAACCATACATGGATTGTTCTGATGGGCTACTTGGAGAACAATCACAATTGTTGCAGTGATGCTACCTGGACCTCCAGGAAAATTACAGGTTCTCTCGACAAGTCTCTTGTTGGTGGGATCATCAAGATCTGACAACAAAAATTGTAATCATAATAATAAAGACCCCAAAAAAGTAACGCCAAGCATGTCTAAATCCCCCATAGGTTACAAACATTGGTCTTGCACGAAACATAAAAATTAAATTCAATAGTTCGTTTTCTCCGTAAATTGAACCTTCTTGCCATTGCGTCAAATATTGCACACAAACACCACCATTATTACGAAAATCTCTCCTTTTTAAAAGTTGGCGGCAATAAACGGTTATAGCCATATTGATTGCCATTCAGTGGAAGACCACATTCTTCCGTATGGTGATGTCACTTAATGCATGGCCTGGTGCACGTTGTGTATGTAACTGGTAAGAAATGTCTACAGTTGCAACTTTGAAAATGTGACACATTTCGTAAATGGACATTGTGGTGGCCAAATTTGATCACAATGGAGTAAGAAAAGGTGTCAAAAATTGAGAACAAACGACATGATATCATTTTATGTTTTGGCATTAGACCATGGCTTGTAACTTATGTGGGTTATTTAGACATGCTGCATTACTTTTTGGGGGTCTTTACTAATGCACTTACAAAAGTTATATAACAGAAATCTCAGAGTTAATTAGAGAATTATTGGAATTAGCCTATCGAGTCAAACTTTATTCCATCTCCTAGCTAGCCTACATTGAGAGATATGGCTAATTTAAAGGGGCTTTCGTGATCCACAGCCTCGTCCCCCGACTCACCTCAAGAAAGTTGAGAATTTTTATCATTCTGATCAGTTAGCCTTAGTAATCCATGTGTACCTAATTTACGGGCAAATTCAGTCGATCTGTAAGAAATTCCAATTTTGTATTTTCTGTCCGTAAACGGACAGAAAATTACAGAACAGTGGGCATATGCCACACAAAACTGCAAGATCGGGATCACTCAAATTTCGTGATTAAGCTTTTCTCAAAGATTGGTTAGGAACAATGATAAACAGAAGGGTGCTGGATCACGAAATGGCCCTTAATGACAGTGTAAATTAACTTGGGCTACAATACCACCCATAGCTTACATCTTTACCCACCCCTGTTAAGTCAGTCCAGAGTGTGTTAGATATTCATTACTATGTCTGTTTTTGAATCTAGATTGATGGTTTAAAGGCTGGCTTAGAGATTTCCGAGGAGGGTTGTGCATTCAAATTTCAAACAATTATGTTTGTTTGCATATACAACATGTTTGTCCATTATACTATATTTGGATCGAGGCACTTTGAAATTTGCGGTTCACATTTCTGTAACAGCTGGACATTGGGCGCTCGTATGCATTACCGCAATTTCACTGCATTTTACCGGCATCTGAATACGCCGGTTTCAACTCGTAAGTATGTCTAAAGGGGAATCAAAATGTCAAATCGCTATTCAGAAGTGATTGTAAGAAATCAGAAGTTAACCCAAAACCATATATCTTGGTAGGTGATCTGAACTGTGAATGGATGGATCTTGTGCGGACACTCTATGGGATTGTAATTGTAACACCCTTCTCGTCCGGAAGCAGTTGTTCTCAAGGAGGGAAAGATAAGGATAACATACAGCAAAGGACTCTGTATACAAAACAACCAACTCATTAATTACATTATGGTTTTATCAGGATTGACAGAGAAGATTTACCATGTCCTTCCCAGAAACCATTGTGATATCATTAATTGAACAAAGTACCCTATTACACTAATTATCCCCTGGCTTGAAAAGAAGTTGGGGGATATCGAGAGCGCGGAATATCCGTATGTATGTAGTGTATGTGGGTTACCGTTTGTGTTTGTATGTTATGTTGTGGGTTAATTTGGTCAGTCTCTTTGAAAAGTTGAATCATTTAAACCAGACTGGGGCGTAAGGTCTATGCGATAGGGGGTACTACACCCATCAAATGTGTGCCCGTGGCTTTGCCCAGCCCGGCGGCAAACCCTCTACCACACACAAACAGTCTATATACATTGACGTCAAACCATGTTTGGATTCACTCGGTCCGTTGAAATGCTTACTTGCAAATATATCTCTAAAGGCTTACCTTCCATTACAAACTTTGTGTCATATGTCATTCTTACTCTTTAGCATATTCAGGGGACATATCTTAATGCCAATTTCAAGTTGTAACGCGAAGGACCAAAAAACAGAGTGATATTCATGAGTTAAAAAGTGTTAACTCATTGTGCAGTAACAAAATCCATGTGAGGACAGCACTTGACCCCTGTAGGAGGTAAAACAAAGTTGGCAACGCCCACTATTTTCCGCGATAATTATTTTTGGCGATTTTAAGATTGTGAACTTTTTTTATTTGGTTTAATCTATCTCTGTCAACAGAAAATAATTATACCTTATGAATCGAAAACACTTTCACAATTTTTAAAATTTTGCATTTTAGCGCTTAGAAGAAAACCATAAAAAAGTTGTACAATAAAAAGTGCAAACATTTTCCCTTACAGTATGTGACTGTGTGTACAATGTGTTTTAAATTTCTTATTCCGCTGAACAAAGTAGTTCATCCTTTAATCGTATGTAGAGGTTATTAATCAATGGAAAACAGTATTGCAATGGATATTAAAAATAACTGAGTTCATAATAAAGCAATTTACAGTCTTTTTCATTTGAAACCACGAGAATGAGAAGTTAAACCTGTTACGCGTATTAAATTTTGACATTGGTGTTTCGGCTTACAAAGAGGTCACAAACCTATCTGACCTCAGGTCAGCATGCCGTTTAATTTGTCAACAAAATCTCTGTGTAGCTCGAGAATAATTTGATCTTTTTTCACCTTTTTCAATCTTCTTTTTTTAATTCAACCTGGCATCTTGTTATAAAACTGTCCGGTAAGTGTGAATTTGCATTTCAGTGGACATTTTCGTAATTGTAAGAGGAGGAAAAGGGAATATTAAAACATGTCAACAAGACTTGCGTAAACACGGTGAAGAATGATTCAATGGAGAGATTTCTGTGGTAGTGGGTTATATCCCACTATCACAGATTCGATCTGTGTACGATAGGGGGTTCCTTCATATGTGGCTGGTGTCAAAGGTCATTTTGCCATTTTGCAGTAAAAAACAAGGAATATAATCACTCAATTACACAGAAATTTAACAATTTTATTCAGCTGGGCCGGGTAAGACACTTGTGCTAGGTGGCAAGGCTGAAATTTAATGCAAGTACCGGGCGGAGATTTTGAGAGCCGGGTAGCTCTGCCCGGTGCCACCGTCATGTTGACACCCCTGGGAATAACTAACAAAAAATCTAAGAAAATGTGTGTATGGAAAAAAGGCTTTCAAGACCCCCCTGGTAAAATTAAAAAAAATATAATTTTGCAAATATGAAAGTCTGCCATAGACCCGCTGCTGTGGTGTGGCTCCAGGAAAGGGGTACACAGTTACATGGGGGTCAAATGTTTTGAAGCTTCTAAATCTTATAGCTCAATTATTCCTTAGGAAACCGAGTAAAAAAGTTCAAATTGGGGGTCACATGCGTGTGGTTCTTGCTTTCCAAGATATTTTGGGAAAATATGGCCTAAGGTCATTTGTTTATTCAAGAAAGGTCAACATTTGTAATACCCAGATTATCTTGTAAAAATTTTTTTTATGTTTAATTGATTACTGATTCCCAAATATGAAGTGCTTTTGCACTTCGGACATCATCTTCTTGGTTATAAAAATGGCAGGGGTAAAAAATTTCCCATAGAACTCTATGGGGATGGGGACATGTAATACCCCTCCCTATTTAAAAGGAACCAACCCTGTGCAAAAAGCTATTTTGAATCAGTATCATTAAATAATGTTTTTGATATTTTTACAAGAAATTGGAGTAAGGTATCCACTCGTGGACAAAGTTGAAAAAGGTTACACACCTACAACATACAGGAATTGCATGGATTAAACATTGATTGACACAGCTACAAATGTCACCCCAACTGTTCGTAAATCCAGGACTTCGGAGCAAATTGTCAAACCGAGCCCCCTGGACATTCTACATGTGGTTTCCCCCTCCCAAAGTGAGCATTTGCCCTTTAGTGAGTTTATATTTGCTAACTCGATACCCACATCTGTGCAGTTTTTACTCTCTTCTGGGACATGAGCTTCAGTGATTGAAATTTTCTATCTAACTGTGTCTCTGTTTGGCCGGTTTCTGTAGTGAAACAAAATTAATGAATACTGATTTGAGCATCAAGAACTTGCTGCCACAAAACCACTACCATTTTTAGTAGGGGAGGGGGGGGGGGGGGGGGGGGGGTGTGGATAAGGAGGCCTATCAAACTAGTGAAGTACTAAAGATTAAACAAAAATTGCTCATGTTTGTTTCTCATTTCATTTCCAGAATTTTTTTCCATACTGATTGGTCTTTAATGGGTATAACAGAGTGGGGTTTTATCATTGGGGTCTTGGGTTGTCACGCCTACAAGAAATGGGTAACTCGTTAAGCCTGGGGCCATGAGAAATTAAATGACTTTTGGAGGGAAATTCTGTCCTTCAAAGATAAAGAAATCTATAAAAAATAGGGAGGAACCCAATCCCTTGGAGGAAATTTTTGGATTCATTCCTGGGAAATCTAAGATTTTCCCCGCTCCTGGTGGGCCCATCTGGCAAAAATTTGGCCTTTTCTTTCCCCTTCCCATTTGACATTTGTCTTCATTTTTAAAAGAGCTTTTCCCCTACACTGCATTGATTCACTGCTGATCTTTCTCAACGAGGAAAAGAAGACTTGAACACCAGTAAATCAACATAAATGTAGGCAACATATGTGTTTTTTATTAACAAAGTAGTAAATAGACTTGAAATTATTGCCATCATCAGAAGCCTCCAAAATATTTCCTATCACACCAGTCCCCCTAAGGAGACGCAGCAATGTCTCTAAAAATGCTGTCCCTCCCCACAACCACCCCCCACCCCCCACACACACACAAAAGGTAAAGGGGACTGACCTGTGTGTAACCAGGACCGGAGGGCCCAGCTCTCTTTCGAAGCGATTGGGCCAGACCCCACCATATAATTTTGCTGTAGTGGGATCGCTACAACCTCAATCTACACGAGTCTGTTACCTTCCCATCATTGAATAATGCCTGTACCCCACCCATTTATCCACCTGGGTAAGAAGGATAATTGAGGTAAAGTGCCCTTACGTCAAGGACGAACCACATCGACCCCAGCGGGGCTTCGAGAACCCACAAACTTTGGCGTGGGGCCGAACGGCTGATCCACTGAACCACATGTGGATACCACATACATGCTGAAAAATTTCAAACAAACTACAATATTCACCTCGCGATGAGTTGCTACTACAGGGTGAATCAAAAAGATGACACTTGATTTCAGGAAAAATATTAAAAATATTTAACAAGTAAGAAAATAGGAAATGTTTTTTTATATAAAACCCAAAAAGCCGCATTATAGCCACTGTCCATAGGTAAACCATTGACCATGGTTGTATATTCCTTCATGTACACACAGCAAAGCCATTAAGTACTGTCACCCTAAATTCTTAAATGTGCGGTTCCGATCGTATTTGACCCCCCCCCTGATGTACCCGGAATTGGTATCTGATTTTGATTCAGAGAAAGGCCGTAATTTTTTTCTCATTGTCCCTGAAATTTGAGCCCAAATCCATTCATTCCCAAGATATTTGACACAAAAAAACGCCGTTTAGTGGTTAAAACCAATCAATATTAAGCACAGTAGTGAATAGGGCTTTGCAACAGGCATTTTGCGTGTACCATAAAAACGCACGTTTGTTTTCCGCACGGTACTTGATGTGTTGTATGTGCAAGTGCCAGGCTTCTCATATCAAGTGAGACACAATACACATAAATCGGAACACCACCTTTATAATAACCTTTTGGTTATTCTAAAGTAACCATTACATAATCCATACCACTAGCCCTGGAGCTCGCACACATTTGGTAACCCATCTCAAGTACAAAAGGTTTGTTTGAGTGATTAAATACTTGACAGACTGACCGGAATCCCTGAAACGGTGATTTTTAAAGACCTGATCGTGATTTTGCTAATCACACATCGAAAAAATCATCAAAATCAGATTTTTGCATGTATGTAACAAGTACAGGTATCTCTAACTACCCTCAAATGTATAAACCAGAAAGCAACTAATAAGGCCACTATCGGAGATGTTAGTTCATTAGTGTCCAACGGCACTTTACACAACACGTAATTGAATTTAGAATCGTAGTCTTGGAACATGCCGGTTTCCCTTCTTTTCTGTTAATTCTACAGCTGTAAAGTAACTCATGAATTCTACAGACTTATCCTTCACTTGAAGCTATTCCCTGCAAATTTCAATATTTTTTTCAAAGTCACTGATCGTGTCTTAAGTGCCGCAGTGGTGCCTTAAGAGAGGGGCCAAAACAAAAGTTTTGAACAGGGTCAAATTTGTATATTGATCCAATCATTTTGAAAAGCACACCATGTTATGTGTCGACCATAAGATTCAGAAACAGGTATAGTTTTGTAATATGTACAGCCTAAAGATTTCTAGTTATGGCCAAAAACGCAAAAATCAATATAAGGGTCAATTTCAGCTGTACAAGGTCAACTTTTAAAGTTGCTTTGCTCCAATGGGATAAAAAAATGGTTGGCAAATTATTTGTGGCAGTTCAATTGGATTAAAATAAGGAATAGTTTTTTGACTGTCATAACTGCTTAAGTTTCCGATGTAGGGGGCGCAGAAAGTCAACGGCCATTGCAGCAATGGGGCTGAATTTGTGACCCCCCTACTTTCTTAAGCAAGAGCTTTGAGACACCAAAAAACTATTCCTTAATTTATCCTATGAGCTCCACCAATAATTTGCACCATTTTTTTAGCCAAATCGGAGCAATGTTAAAATTTGACCCGTACAACTGAAATTGACCCTTTTGATTGATTTTTGCTGTTTTAGCCTATTAACTCTCTGAAACTTTTAGGTTGTGTTGTCCATATACCAAACTATACCTTTTCTGAATCCCTTCAGGTTAGACACATAAAATAGTGTGCTTGGTCAACATGATGGGATCAATTTAACAAATTTTGACCCTGTACAAAAACTGTGTTTTGCCCCCTCTCTTAAGGCCCCACTTGCGGAATTTAAGAATCACGTTTCAGGGTTTCCGTCAGTCGTCAAATATTTAATCACTCAAAACCTTTTGTACTTGATGATGTGTTACAAATGGGGTGGTAGCTCCCGGGTTACAACTGTGTTGACTAATATCTAAACAATAGTCAATGGCAGTAGGTTGTCGCGTAAAACGGGGCAGGGGAAGGGATCGCATTGTCCACCCCATGAGTCATCAGGAAATAAGCTTAAGCTACGGGAAAGCAGGGAAGTGGGAAAAGGGGACAGCAGAAAGGGAGTAAAGAAAAGGAGGGACAGAAAGGAACTGGTGTGTGATTTTATGTTCAAATATTTTAGTCCCAAAGGAGCCCCCCCCCCATCAGATTTATGAAGGAGTCGATGAAAAATGTGGGTAAACCGGCTGGCTGTTATTGGCATTACATATTGGCATTCAAAGTTCCGCGCAAAAGGATATGCGAACATTCATTGAAATAATGCTTCAAAGTTTCGGGTATAAGATTCCACAATTTATTATTGATTTCAGATAATGAAATGTTGACTTTTATGAATTTGAGGTTTTACAAAGGCATCAAACCAAAGAATGTCATGATGTTGTACTTGTGTAGACGCATCCCAAAAGTTCTCTTTGGCTTATTCCACAGCAGTGTTCTGTGGACAGGTGAAAAAGGGTACTATATAAGGGCAGGTGAACCTGAGTTTCGAGTATCTATTTTGGTGTGTAACTGTGCAAATATTTTGATTATTATGTAGGTAAAAGTATTACATTTCTAGAAAAGAAAATTGGACGATGAACCCGATGATGGCATCAGATAATTGTAAAAACTTTCCGTATTTGGAGAAAAAAATACTAAAAAAAAACACCGATTTGCCCAAAATTTTCGAACAGCATAACAAATTAACAATTTGAATTTTCATGATTTCTTAGTTATTTTTTAGAAACAGACAAATTTGTTAGGCCGGTTTTTTCATTTTTTAAAAATAGAGAGCTATGTTCGAAATATAAGAAAAATGTCAAAAAAGTGTGATTTTTAATTTTCTTTTCCAAAATTGAGGATATATTGGAGAATATCTTAGTAGAAATCGATAAATGAAAAAATTGAGGAAACCGTCCCTGGAGAGAGACAATTACTTCGTAGGAAATTAAACATCCTTTTACTCGGTTATTTGTGAGTTATCTTGTCTGAAAAATTTGCAAATTTTGCGAAAATTGAACATTGAGAAAATCCATGTTTTAGTTAAAAAGTGACTTTCCGCCATTTCAAGCGGTCTCTTCTCAAAAATTATCTTTGAACTTCCAAATGGAGATGTGTGCAAGTGATGAAAAGACATCTTTATGCACTATGAATCAAACAATTTTGTCTCTAACTCCAGAAATTAGAAGAAATTGAAATTCATCTTGTCTAAATTAGCGCTTGTTTACATTTTCAAATTTATTTTTGTTTTTCCAAAGCTGCGTTTTCGCGCAAAAAAGTAATTAAAAACACGCGCCGGCTTCATTACGAGCAAAAATTCAAAGCAGCGACGAGGGATGGTGCGCCCTTTGCGCCGACGGCGTGAAATGTGTTAATTCCCGCCGTGAGACCAAGCGGTTCTTTTTGTGACTTAAATGGTCAAATTAGCGGTTTTACAATCGCACAAAAAAAATACAGCTATGAGTGTCTGCAGTGGATAACCTTGGTTGGTAACTATAGAACACAGTTTGATGTTTAAAATGGCTGCAAAATCAAAATCTGTTGTATTGTAAAAACAAAAGCACGGTGACACTACCCTTAAGTTAGCATAACTTCTCAATGCAAAGTTCAAAAATAAAAATTCAAAATTCTCTGAAATTATCTTCTTTTATATGTCATAGCCAATATCTTCAGTAGAAACTCTAGAAAAATTTAAACAAAAACGAGTGTAAATTTCTTTTTGACTCATCCTGTACAAACTTTATTTAGGAGTAGCTTGAAGCTTTCTGAACAATTCAAATTAAACACCACCAGCTAGGAGCCACTGATGTACGTATATTTGTATTTGTTGAACTCCAAATATATTCCCGGATCAACTCATTGATGAGCAAGTTCTCATTTGAAAGTGGGGGCCGAGGATCTGTTTCATCGTCGAGGGCATTGAAAACTTCCGCACGCACCCTGGCCTTATTAATGTGCCACACGAACTCCAAGCATATCAGGTGTCTTTAAAAAAATGAAAATACATGAAATGTGTATTAAAAGTGCATTTTGTGATTCCCGCCACCTTCTGCTTTTATTCCTTGCTTCACTAAATATACCTTAAAAAAGATTATTCACAACGTTTTAGTTGATCCCGACTTGCAGTTTTGTGTTATGTGCAAATGTTTGTTTTCCCCATGATCCCCCCCATAGGCCACTAGCATTAATTTGTCTGTTTACGTACAGAAAATACAAAATTGCAAATTTCTTACACGATGCCACCAAATTTGCACGTAAGATTAGGTTACACCTGGATTATTATTAATGGTATGGGGGGGGGGGGGCGATGAGGCTTCAGTCACAAAATGTCCCTTTAAAAGGAAATGTTACACATTGCCTTTTCTGCCCAGGTTGCCCACATATATAGTTGTGAAATACCTGGGTTATAAAAGTTTATTCTAAGTATTCTCCTAAGGGCCGCACAATTTAACTCAGGGGGGGGGGGGTTTGGAAGTTTGGGTGAGGGCAGTTTTTTTGTCGTTGGCTTTTGGAGGCAAGTTAAGTTTTTTTTTTCTTCAAGTATAGGATGGATTTTTTTTTTGCCTACTTGAGGACGGGTTTTCGTATAAGGTTCGGGTAAGTTTTTTTTTTTTTAAGTGGAAAGTAGGGGAAAGTTTTTTTTTTTTTGCTCATATGGGGGTGAATTTTTGTTTTTTTTTTTAGAAATTGCCAAACCCCCCCCCCCCCTTGAAGTCAAATGGTGCGTCCCTAAAGTGCCCATGCCCAAATACTGTAAATGTTCACCATCATTGAAAAAAAAATAATTTTGTATATAGGGGGTGCACTGTGGGGCGCAATCAAGATCAGCAGTATGATCACTCAGTATATGGGAAAGTGTACACTTTGGAGTGTACAAGCTGTATGCATAAGGGTGTTGGTATCAGGGGGGGTTATGTCATTTATATTGGAGTAATAATTCTGGTCAAGTTAGTAACTCCCACTCCCCCCCCCCCCAAAAACAGGCCACCACTAGGTTGGCATGTAGAATGCAGTTTCATGCAACGTGTGCATGTATTATAGCAAGAATTATTTCTCAGACTATAATATTTTTTTACCTTAACCCCTTGAAACTCCCTCCTTTCTTACAGAGCTCTGATAGGCCTCGTTAGGATATAACCAATGAAATAGACCTATCTGTACAAACCTTTGTTCTGATCCCTGAGGTCTACTGGCCTTTTTCGTTATATTCATTAATTTGTGATACGAGTAAGATCAGCTGGTTAAATATAAAAATTAAGAGAATTTGTTTATCAGCCACAGCACCCTTGTACTTTTTGGGAGATTAATTGCATTGTAAGTACTGTATAGTGGCCATTTTCGCGAGGTTTTTTATTTTCCGAATTTGCGAGTGAACATAAAAATGCGGAAAATTAAAAACTCGCAAAAAATAACTTTTTCCAATAGATTTGTATTGCTTTGATGTCCATTACCGTGAAATTAAATTCTCGCACATTTGACAAAACTGTTAAATCGCGAAAATATCTGTACGCGAAATTTCCACTTATACAGTAAATCTTTAACCTTGCCTGCTGTCAATTCATTCACAGAAGCCATTTTCCCCCTTCAAACTGCCATATTTAAGTAAATATAACAAATTAGTAAGTACGTATGATCATCCACGCATGTCATGACTGTACAAAACCCAGTTGCATCTGAGTCATCAGGTTTGGTTTTTAAGTCAAAAGTGTTTTGGCCCTCACAGTTAAGGAGGCTAGGACAAGTTAGCTCCGCGCACTAGATCTTGCACTGTTTCCAAGTTGGATTTTCCAACAAAACTGCTTGCGTGTGCGTTTCTGAAGTGGACTCGCCGCGTAAAACATGTAGCTGCGCCGTTTCCATGCAGTCTAAAACTATGGACGCGCGAGATGCAAACGTGACGGTCAACCTAAAAGGCCCAGAAACTGCTCAGAAAAATAATCAAGCCCCGGATTAATAGGTGAATTAGGTTTTTTGATATTTCCCCATGAGGCTTGCGAACTTATAGGTTTGACAAAATGTACTTGTTTTTTTTAGTTTTGAAAAAAGAACACTTTAATTGTAGGATAGAATCAAATAGTTATGTTTTATTGTTTCAAATCCACTGTTTTATTCTAACTACATGTAGGCCTGCTCTGTGTCCCACAACACCTCTTCAATTGACAAAGATAGAATTACTACTAAATTATATTACCTTTTAAAAAAAGCCGAGATTCTTATCTCCTGGTCTAAGTATGTGTGCTAAATTTTAACGTGCGAATTGACCTACCTGGAGGATTTTCTGTTTTTCCGTTTACGAATAGAAATGACAACATGTTCCTTTGGGGCAAAAACCGTCCGGATCGACTTTAAATTTGAAAATAACCTTTTCTATGTGATATAGAACTTTGGACTAGAAATAACAAAATAAGGGTTAGATTCATGCAAATGCCCTTTAATTTGAAAGTTGCAATCAAAAGTGCTGTAATGTATAAAACCGCTATTAAAACACGCGCGGGGGCCAGATAAGTCGATGATGGGGATGGAGAAAAAAAAAATCTGTACATGTGTAGAATGGCGATTCATAATTCCGTTCTTGAGGTCCCCTTTTTGTAAAACTGTTACCTAAGAAGTTAAATTTAGCCAAATTTTAGTTCCTCCTGCGCCTGCAATTCCTCGAATTTCACACTAAGTTTCCTAAGGCCTATAATGAAAATAATGAAATCAGGTCCAATGTCCCCAAGTTCGGAATTAGGGGCCGCACATTCCCTACCTAAAAAGTTACCCCTTCCCCCTCAGGCTATACCTCCATCTGTCCTCCCCTTCCTCTTCGCGACATTCCAAAGAATTAAAAGTTAAAGGAAGTTTCAGACACTAATCTAACGGGAATAAACTTAATTACTACTAATATTCTATCGTTTTGGAATTGAGAGAGTTACTTTCTTGCGCTCTAAAAATTACACGTCGTGCATTTTACAGTAGGCTAAATGACAACGATTTTAGTATAGGCCCTATGTTGTTGGCAGAGTTGCCAGTAAAATACTCCGCAACTTCCATAAACTTTCAAAATCATATGTATAACGATGGCATGTGCGGCATACATTCTTGTTTTTTACTGTATTGTGTTCATTTTTTTCAGATTTTCAGAGAAGGTCTTCTCATTTAAGGGCAAAATATTATTTTACCGAGTGAGGCATAAATCGGTAGTGGTCTTTACTATGAAATGCGTGATCAATACAATCTTAGCGCGAGAGATATAGAAAGCGTGAATCATGCGATAACCTATGTTGGTGTGACGCTTTAAAGTCGCATAGACAGTTTTCTCACTATTTTGAAACTAAAAAACGTGCTAGTTGTTACCTTATTGAGAAAAAGTAGTCGGGACCCCATCTTTTTTCTTCTTAATCGTAAAGCTTCTAGTAGTGCCGGCAACTTTTATTAAAATTCCATACAAAAAAATTTCGATGCGGAATTTTTTTTATAATTCAAAAAGTATGCGTAAAATCAACTTTCCAAGGGTGTGTTACAAATTTTGATCAAAAAAGGCAAAAAATAGGTATTTTGAAATCAATATTAATGAAAAACGAGGTCGGGACCACCTTTTTTTTATTTTGGATTATTGGTTACCATCGACGGAAGTTTGTCATATCGAGTAGTTTCAATGAAAAATTTCGGACAGACTTCTTATCGTGTCCTAGCCCCTTAACGGAAAACACAGGCACAATTTAAAGGTGTTTGCAATGAGGAGATTTTTGAACACCCAAATATCTGTGTCATTAATAGTCATTTCATATAGATTAGACCAAATCAATCAATTTTCTTACCTTGTATTTGGCTACAGAAATGTCATATAAGGACAGAAAAAAGGTGATTTTGATTTGCTTATATTTCAATATAAAACATAAGCTCTGAAATTTCGTATTTGCTCTATATACGAAAATATAAATTCCACATAACCATTTCTCAGCTTAATCCGTTCAGAAGATGGGGATATTTTTGAAGAAAGCTTTACTCGCGTAAAAATTAGACTTTCCTATTTTTTAAGGGGCCCTGATTGTTGTTGAAATCTCTCGTTGCACCTTTAAAAGAATGCACCCTCGATTTTTCTGAATTTTGCTTTGTGATGTAAATGTAAAGCTTTTGCGTGTCTTAGCCCCTCGCTGAAAAGAGCAAAGAATATCAGTCCCCAACCAAATCAGCTCCTTATGGGTAAACTGAACAACTCTGTAATAATCCAACCCCATATCAGCACCCCATAGTAAGTTTAAAACATATTTGCGGAGGTAAACAGTGGGTGTAGACTTAAATTAAGGCGTAAACACACAGATGTCTTTGACTCATAATAAAAATCTTATGTGTGCCCTACTGGAACAGTGTTGTAATATGGTATCCATGACGCTAGATTGATGGTTTGGCCAATCTCCTGCGTCAGTGAGAGAGTTTGCACAAGGGTTTCTCAGGGGAGCAAAAAAAGTCTGAAATTCAAAAAGTATGATCTTGACCTTGTAAAAAAGATCCGGGTGATTAAGGGTATCTTTGGTAAAATCTATAAATTCCTTTTTGTGCCACAAATCAATTGCTCATATCACTAGACTTGAGTCAGAACTGCTGACCCAAAGCCCATATTGGGTGTTCAACAGATTTGGGTCAAAGGTCACATAGGCTGATAATGGGCATTCTTGAAAATCATCATCCGTCTGGCACAAATCAATTGTATGCCCACTAGTTCAGAAGATCCCTGACTCAAGGACCATATGGGATGGTCCCAGATTTGGGTCAAAGTTCATATGGGCTGATAAAAGGGCATTCTTTGAAAACTAATAAATTTCCTTCTTGCTACCAAAAATCACATTGCTATATTAATCACTAGGACTTGTCAGAAGAATTGCAACCCTAAGCCCACGCTCTACTCTACCTACTCCAACGGCCTGATTCTGCCACCAGAATGGCAACTGGACTCAAAGGAGGGGGCTGAATGATGAATGAAAGCCATGGGAGGAGGTACGTATGTACTGAGGAAAAACGCACCAGCCTATAAAAAACACCTAACCTAAGGAACCTAAGGTAGAAACAAGAAGACTTGTTTTCACGCCATTACTGGGTCCATGTCTGGACTGTCCCCGTCGACCTGCAGGTAACGGCGACCTGACGTGCCCTTGCCAAGACATCGCGAAGATTAGACCGTCTGGAAGTAGTGGAGTAGACCAGCCGGCCGCCTCAAATGATGTCAGACAAGGCTGCTCCAGAGTAGAGCGCCCAAGAAGCGGAAATGGACCGAGTATCGTGAGCCCTGACATGGGAAGCGTTCATCCAAACTGGACATTTTGCATAGAACGATATGGAGCCGATGAATCCAGAGCCTAATGTGCCTCTAGCCGCAGGCTTTAAGGGCTTCTCCGACGTAACGAAAAGCTGTTTAATATCCCCCCTAACCTTCTCCGTCCATTTGAGGTACCACTTAAGGGTCCTAACCGGGCCCCAAGGGCCTTCGGAACTGCCCTCCCGTCTAGTTAGGTCCGGGAGACAAATCGGTTTGGAAAGAAGGACATGGTTTGATCTCGCAAGGAAACCTGCCGAGGGAGGAGGTAAAAACTCCATCTTGGGTGAAACGAATGAGCCTCCTCAATGGAGCGGGCCTGAACCTCCGAGCATCTGCGGGGACCGCTACCAAGAAGGCTGTCTTCATAGCCAGGTCCACAAAATTAAGTTTTGAGAAAGGCTCAAAATCCTTAGAGGCCAAGTGTTGCAGAACCATTGCGGTAGGTCCCATCAGGAGCAGCACTCGGGCCGCAGGCCTCTCAGAAAACATGCCTTTAACGAGGGCGAAAGAGCCGGACGGGAGGAGGACTGTCATAACCATATCCGAACCCGTGCGTGCACCGACGCAATGACAGGTCCTATAAGCCTGTGCCGTTCGGGGAAGGGCACCCCCTCAAAGCCCTCCGTAAGGCAGTCGCAATATGGCCTACAGAGCCGACAGCGGATCAATCGATCGATCAGAAACACCATCGGAAGAATCGGAGTAGTCTCGAATTGTAGAATGTCCAGGTAGAAGATCTCCTTGCTTGCAGCGAGAGCGGCAGCCCGTCTAGAAAGTCCCGCCTCCGCGTAGGCTTGTTTGAAAGTAAGCCAAGCCGTTAGGGGAGAGTGTGGACAGTCCGCATCGGGACCTTCTGACGTAGCTGAGGGACACTGAGCAGGTGAGCAGGTCCCTCCCCATTGGAAGGAGGACTGGGATTCGACTAGTAGGCGAGGAGGGCGCGGGAACACGGTTGTCTCGGCCACTAGGCGGCCACGAGAAGCACGAGACAATGGTCGGAACGAGAGGACCTTTCCAAAACCCTGGGAGACCATTGCCACTGGCGGAAAGGCTGTACCCTATTACGTTGGACCAATCTGCAATCATGGCGTCTCACCCCAGCGGCCTCTTCGTCAACCTCCCAAGAATAATACGTTGGAAGCTGTTTGTTCCAATGGGATGCGAATAGATCCACGTGAGGCCGGAGAGGGGCCTGGAACAGATGGCGGTAAAACGAGGGAGCAGGTGCAACTCCAATGAGGACACCCATAACTTTGGAGGGGCATTGTGATGGTGGGCCCCTCGCGGGACAGAGTTGGTCTGCCAGGACATTTGTCTATCCAGGGAGATGCTCCGCCTTCAGGGCGATGCCGTGGCGCTGACACCACAAACGTAGGTACAGCATTCATGGAATAGCTTCATCTTCATACCTTCTTCCTTGTTCAAGTAGGACACTACTGTCTGTTGTCGAATCAGACTAGCAAGGCCCTCCTGTGGACTCTGGGGCCGAGTCTGTGCAAGGCAGAATAATGACCAGCGCTCCAAAAAAAAGCACATTGATGTGCTGCCGGGCCTGCGATTTGACCATTTCCTACATTTCCACTTCCTGGAAGTGGGCTCCCCACCCGAGTTTGGAAGCATCTGTCGTGTGGACTAGAGACGAAGCTGGGATTGGGAAGGGGACTCCTAGGAGTCAATTGGAGGTTGGCCAAAGGCTCTGGGGAACTGGTAGCTGGAGGGAGAGGAGTGAAATCCCACGGTTGATAATGGGCTGAGGAGGTGATTTGCGATCCGTCTTCCATGTGCAACTGCACATGGGGACCATGTCTATCAGACGGCCATAACCATAGGAGTCGCAACCATAGTTGGGATGGAGCTGACTCGCAACCGTGCTGATGCGTGGACATGAAACAATCCTCTACCCTCTGAGGAGAGGGGGTCACCCTTCCCGCTGCAAAATCTATTATCACTCCCAGGAACTGGGGCTGCTGGGACTCGCTAAATTGATAAGACATCCAAGGGGACTCACAGTCTGCCTACGTCCATGTCTGTCTGAGCAACTGTCTCGACGAGGGGAGCTGTCTGCAGAAGCCAGTCATCCAGATAGACAAAAATCTGAACCCCCCTCCTTCTCAGAAATTCTGCCACCAGCTTCACTATCCTGGTGAAGGTGCGGGGGACCGTTGATAGGCCGAAACCTGGAAACTGGAAGGCCTGCCCGTCCACCGCGAAACGAAGCCATTTCTGTGCAAGAGTGCTGATAGGAAAGTGGAGGTAGGCGTCGGAGAACGGAAAGGAATAGCCTTAGGTTCCATAGGAACCAACCAGGGGACGCATAAACTGGTTTAGGGCTTTAGGTTATGATGGGTATCCACTTCCCCTAAACTTTGTTGGGGTGAGAAAGAAGGTGAGTAGAAACAATCCTGGAACAAAATGCTCGAGTCGCACCACTGCCTGTTTCCCAGCGGATAGAGATCTCTTGCTGAAGAGCAACCGCTTGTGATTCTCGCGTGGCAGCGGGGTGTGCCGGATGCCTTGAAGGGGGGCGGGAGGAGGTAAAACTCCGAATACGTACCATTCGGATATTCACCGATAGGACCCAGCGGTCCTGCGTTATCCTCGCCCACTCCCCGGCAACCCCTTTCAGGCCACCCTTCTACGCCTAGGTGGCGGTGAACGGGAGTAGTCAGAAGCCGGCCCCTTGGCCGCTCCCTCTGCCTCCCCGTTGGGTTCGGCCGAGCGTCGGAGCCCGCACGGTCGGTAGTCCCCAACCGGCTGCCTCTGGGGCCGTCTGGGGCGAGCGCCGAGTCTCAAGGCTCTGGATCAAAGGTTGAACTGGAACCTCCGATCGGTCAGGTCGGGGCCGAGCGCTGACCGATCGAGGTGGCGGGCCCGGTCGGGGGTCGAACGGTAGTGTCGGAGCTCCACCGAGAAGGTGGGAGAGTTAATGGGGACCCTTCGGTCTAGCGCCGGTCGAGTGTCGGGTCTCTAGACTGCGCTCTGACTGGGTTTCCGGGCCTTTTCGACCTGAGGGGGATCCCTCAGAGCGACCTAACAGGGTAGGCTCAGGCTCTAAAAGTCTGGCGATCGGAGGCGGGTCTTTCAGGGTCCCAGCCTCACGATCTCCCGACCTTACCCTATTTTTTTATTTTTATTTTCGCTTATCTTTATGAGACCTCTTGGGAGCTCCACCTCCGCCCTGGGCCCCCTTGCTCCGGTCCTTATTAGGGTCCGGGCGCGGGACCGGGTCCCTGCTCGGCTGCCCTTTTGGGGGTGCCGGCGAGAGCCTGGCTATGTGAGCCTGGGTAAGGCCTGTGGTTGTCTCAGTCCACCCCCCAAGTGGGGATGGGGGTTAGCCTTCTAAAAAGACTGGCCTCGCTCCTCTGGGCACCCTTTCCTTTACGGGCCCCTCGGGGCCCACACTCAGGGGGCCGTGCCCCCTGAAAATACTTGAGTATGCCTTTAACCTTCAATTAATTTGCCGTCATCGGATACTGCCCGGGACTAGCCACGCGGGCAGTGGAAATTTCCACTTAGCCAGAAAAAGAATTCCGATGAAAATGGAGACCAAAGGCAAAAATTTTGAGAAGGGAAAGGGCGCCGTCTGAAAGCCAAAAAGATGGCGAAACAAGAAGAGAATGACCTAGAACTAGCCTAGGTGACTCTAATCGTGGAATTACGGTGGGGGGATCGCAGTGTGGACCATAATTTTACTTTGGCTTGTCACACGTACGACCGCTAGATGAAGGAACCCAAGGGGGACCAAAATGTCATTTTTTAGAAAAATCCCCGCTACTTATCACTCTGCTAAAGCCAGTAGGTTCTAAGAGATATAATAAGTTGAGTTCCGCCGAAGATTTCTGTTTTGGCAAGGAACAGTCAGGTGAAAACTTGGCGAATTTCAGAGCCTTCCACAACCACATCTTACCAGCTCAGTCAGAAACATTCGAAGTCGATTTTGCCCAGTAGTGCTGGGTGATCTCATCAGGCGCAGTGCAACCGAGCTAGGGCGGGTTGCCAGATTTTTTCAGTGGTAAGTGGGGCTTCTGTTCGCTCGCAAAATGGACATTTGTGCAGAATCAGGCCGTGGGAGGTAGGTAGAGTAGGCGTAATGTATCCAGTTGATCCCATTTGAATATCCAGTTGAATCAAGTTGAATCAGTTGATTCCGTGACGGAAAATGGAACAATTTTCAACTAGGTTTTTTACTGACCAGTTGAACTCAGTTAAGACCAGTTACAAACAGTTAAAAGCAGTTGAAATCAGTTCCATCACGGAAAATGGAACAACTTTCAACTGGAATTTTGACCCATATATCGAAAGACCTCACTACAGTCTATTTGCTATAGGGCAATTCCCTGTTGTCAGAGAATCCCAGCGTGCTATCTGTGGCGCCCAGTTGATCAGCTGTTAATGCCAAGATTTTCCCAACATAAAAAATTTAATAAAAAAAATAATTGCTATAATTACCAGACTTGATCAGAAGAACCGCTCACCAAAAGGCCTATTACTAATGACCTGCTGAGCTACAGCACCATTGGCACTCTTGTTTACAGTTATTTTTGCTGAGTTATGTATGGACTTCATAGGACATCATTTGGTGAATTGGATTGAGTTCATTGACGAGTTGTTTTTTAGAGTTATTTTTTGATGAGCTATGGATGGAGTTGAACGGTTGAATCATTGATCCTTAATACCACATTTGTAGCACTTGGGAATCACGTTTCAGGGTTTCTTGTCAAGCTGTCTACATAAAACACAAAAACCTTTTGTACTCGAGATACGTGTTACAAATGTTTGCTAGCTCCCAGGCTAATAGTGCACCCAGTTTGAGGCAAGATACACCTCTGTATCTTTAAAGTGAGGATTGAAATGGGCCGAGTGACTCAATTTTGTGTCTCATCCCAATTTCCCTAAACATATGATTTATGCGCTGTAATTACTCACCACCTAGTCTACAGTGTCCAGCTTTCTTGCGAGGTGTGCTGTTTAACCCAGAATTGATTGATTTTATTTGGCATTCATATTCATACATCAGAAATAAAAACAAAATATATACATAAATTGCACATTATCAATTACAAAAATAAACATTAAAAATTACAAAGACACTGAATTATTGACCACCAGGATAACCCAATAAAGCCAGCTGCTGACCTACTTATTTCCAATGGGGTCCTTATAATAAAACACATGGACAGAACAAAATAACAAATACTGGACTTACTACATTTATGATAAAAGGATCAAAATAATTCAGTCAAAAAAGTACATGGGACACTGGCAGATGGAGTTCTGATAAAAAAGAATTTAATAGATTTGTTAATATTTCAAAAGAAAAATTAAATAGTTCCTAAGAATTAATCTGGATAGGAGATGATTAGGTGGTGAAAATTGTTTAAATCACAAATTGACTTGTCTCATCAGCCAGGGCCTTGGCTCTGAGATAATTTTTGACTGAGGATTTAAAAACAGAATTACTTGGGGATTGAAAAAAATGTGAAGGTGACCATTTTATTTTGTACCATGGTAGTCTCACTCCCAGGCTCCCAAGATATGGCTATCATGTCGGAACATTGCACTGTAAATTTACTGCACAGCAATGCAGTGCAGTGGAAGTATGAATGGACCTAATTTTGGTAGGTTGCATTGCAGCACTGCACTGCAATGTAGTGAAGTATGAACAGACCTAATTTAGGCTAAGCCTAGGCACGCAACTACCAAGCTATAGACTGAGTCTGATTTCTGTTGAATAAAAATGTGAATGTGTTTAACACACTGAACCTGCAATGATGCTAGTGGGCGAAAGTATGGTAATAATAATAATAATAATAATGCAGGCATTTATATAGCGCTCTTACAAGGATAAACCAAGTATCACAACGCTTAACAAGTATTTTATTACAATTATTTTATTAACATATTTAGACAGAGACAAAGCAACTTTACAAACGGCAGCAGCTTTATCAGCGCCCTGTTGCTACATCCAAACAGTGACGAGACACACAATGGGTACAGTGAGAGCTTTCATGGTTCATTTGCCCATATCAAATGAACCATGATGAGAGTGGCAATTCTGATTTTAATCAATAGCTCCTCTACAAATTAAATCCAGAATTGAGTACCTAGAATAAATCCAGCAAGTAGCCCCACTGAGATTTTGAACCGGGGACCATTGGGTCCAAAGGCAAGCTCTAGCCGCTAGACCACGCCATGCCATGGTACTTACGAAAGCTATTATTATAGCATGCTGAAAAAATGACATCAAATTTTGTGTATTGCAAAGT
>JAMKCH010026573.1:0-37619 GCA_023653785.1 Ophioderma brevispina
TTTATTGGACCGGCTGCTCTTCAGATATGAAGATTGAACTTTGCAAAGCTGGCAAGACCCCGGGAATTGGCGGCAGTCCCCCCCGCAAGTGCTCCTTCAAGGATTACCTCAACTTCTCACCACCGGCCATTCGTAGATGGGATAGCTCTCAAATTTTTCTTAAATAGAAGCATCAGTTTATGCAAATCTCATTTCATAGTGATTTTTTTTTGGGGGGGGGATGGGAAATAATACCAATAATCCTACTTTAAAGGGGGGATGACCCAATTTAATTTTTCATCTTATAGAATGACCTTCACCCATTGATGTAGCTACAGTGGGTGGCAGAGCCACCACTCAGCTTCAGGTCCCACACCAAACACCAATTTTAACTCTAGAGCCCACCACTTAACGCCTCGTCTACCTGAGGCCTTTTTTGTAACAAAATGCCGAGGGTGGTTACCACCCCCCTGTGATTTCGTTACGACACCTTATTCCTGTAAATTTGGTACCAAGTGAGCTTAGAGTTTCTTCTTGTCCATTGGTACCAAAATACGTACTAACATCCCCATTATGACGTCACCATGACGTCAATAGTTGAGGAAAGTACGAAAATAACTGACTATATGGTGGAAAATTGATATTCGCAATTTTAGCGACTCAACACCCTATTATAGCTCTAAAATGATGTCATTAATAAAAATTCATTCCATCAGTAGAGTAAAAAACCGCATGAAATACTGATTTTCCTAACCTTTTTGGCGAAAAATTGAATTTTTCAAAACTTGCACTGTGTGGTGTCTATGGAATGGCAGTTTTTGCTGACATGCAAACTTTATGACGTCATTGTGACTTAATGCTGGCATGTTGGTACTCATTTTGGTATCAATGGAAGAGGAGGACCATAGTATCTATGGTACCAAAATCAATTTTCTGGTGATGTTCTTAGTGTTGTGTTAGGCATGTTGTACTTCTCTCCACCCCCCCCCCCCCCATCGATCACTTTGGGATCACCCTGTATCTTACCTATACCCCGGTGGATTGTTTGTTTTTGGATTAAAAGGAGCAGAACATGACAATTGACAATTTACAATTAAATAAGTTGGCACCAAAAAAGGGGTTTTTAGCAAGCCGGGAAAAACCTGAAGGGGGGGTGGTAACCCCCCCCCCCCCCCCGTCGGTAACTAGGGTTTCAAGAGCAAAAATTGACAATTTTATTATTTTATGCAGAAATTTTGACAATTTTAGGCATAACATTATAAAATATTTCAAAATTTTTTCATAACACCCACCACTAAAAACGTGCTAGCTACAAGCCTGCCTTCACCCCCAAAACCCCATCTGTAAAGTACACTCTGTTTGTCCATGCGAGAGCTTAAAAACGTGATTTGAATTCCCATAGGGTACTGTGTAAAATAATATTGGTTGACCAAAATGGAGCACATTTTCGCTCATAACATCCAAACCAAACATCCTTTGGCTCTAAATATTGCACATGGTAAATGAGAAAATAGTTTAGCTTTCTTCTGAATACCAATATTTTTTGACAACTTCCGGTAAAATCTTGGGGTCCCCTGGGGAGAGGCTAAATTAGCGATCATACCATGGCCATTTTAGTTAGGATTTGTGACTCCACAGTGCCCAATCAACATACAAAAAAAGAAAAACTTGGGCTGGTTTTGGAGTAGGGTATCCATTTGAAAACATCACAGGCTCATGTATAAGTTACCCCCTTAACTTTTAAAGAACGATGTATTAGGGAACAAAGAACTCTTGTCCACCTAAATGATTTGCTACCATAGTAATGTTGTCTTTTTTTAACAACTAATCATCGGACCTTCATGATCTTATCGAGCCTGTTACCATGTCAGCATTCGTCATTATCTTCATTCACTTCAGAGGATACATTCATCCATCCCAGGTATTTGAATGTGGACTTACAGTCGTCTGAGCAATAAGGTCATAAGTGCAATAGCTTCCACTTGTCAGAATTTCCCATCAAAACTATAATAATGCCAAGTCATTGGTCAGTGGGTCTTGAATTGGTTTCTTCAGGCGACTGTAAGAACAATTTCAAGGACCACTGACTCAAAAGAAAGATAAATTAAGAGTCATCTTAATACATGGCTGCACACAGATGACACGTAGCAGCTATTGTGCTTATGACCTCCTGTATTAACATTACTAACTGTCTTCCAAATTTTGGTGATTTATTTTCAATACCAGCACAGTTTTTGAAGGGCAACTTCATTTTTTCCAAAAAAAAATGATATTTTTGCACAGTTGCATTGATGACTGGCCAGTAACAAGACTGTGATGGTAAAGCTCGAACTTTGTCTATGTACTGGCAAAATAAGGAATTTTGTAATTAGAATAACTAATATCGTAGATCTCCGATATATTCACGGCTGCTGAAACGGTCTTCATAGAACTAGCCAGGAAATTGCGCCAGTATGTGTCCTATGCTCTTCTATTATTTTGTTCAGAGTGGTTTCAGAAAGTCAATTTACATGTCATTTTAGTGAGGTTGCACTATTTCTCAATTTAAGGACGACAGAATTTGGGCATTTCCACGCTCGGTAAAATTACAATCGGATATGCGGGATTCCTAATTCAAAACCAGTTCCCCAGTATCACACACGCCGACTTTGTACTCTCATGATTAATTTAATCTGTTAATATTTGACACATTGCAAGTTAGTTAGCCACGATCAGTGATTTCTTCAAATGTAAACATATTGCCCCCTATTTTTCATTTTTTTGCATTGGTCATATTGGAAATGCGAAGTAAAGGTTCTCTGTAAGTTGCTAAGCGTAACACACCATATTTGTCCAGATTTGATGATTTTTATGCTTTGTTTACTAATAAATTTGGGATCCGACTTTTCTTAAAGTCTAGAAACCGTCGTAATGGCTCTTCCAGACCGCTTTAAAATGCCAAGTGTCTGATTTTTCATTTTAATGTTTTCAATTACTGATTTCCACTTTTGTTGGAATCTTAATTCATCATGTTAAAGGTGTTGATATGACCTAACACTAGCAATTTAGAGACAAATGGGCATTTTAATTTGAAAACAATGGCTCTGGCTTTAAACCAAAGTTTTAAATCTATTTGATTTTTACATTTTGGTTGGACAAAATATGTGTTGCCATTGCTTAAAAATTGTTTTAAGATAAGCGACAATTTACATGGGGCAAACAGCTGTGATTGAGATTTGTATTAACTGCATTCCCTGCAGTGCTTCAAATAAAGTAAAATAAATTAAATGCTCCCAAATCAAATACATGGCCTACTGAAAACAAATTTTTCTGGCCTTATCAGCAGAAGTAATATACACAGCTGTATGCAATTGTGATATTATTGCCTATCTGTTAAACAAGTTTCAAGGGAGTTTCCATTACCCTGACCCATCTTTTTCTGACACGAGCCTTTTTCTGACAACACTTATAAATTCGGAAACCATAACGGCAATAAACCTAATAATAATAACAAACGGACTTTTATAAAGCGCCAGACTCTAGGCCCGAGTCGCTCACTGCGCTGTTGCCTAATTATTATTACGCGCATCAGGAAATTCGCCACAATCATTTCGCCTACAGGTCCGCACCGTCCAGCGCACAAACCACCAGCACTTAGATTGTAACGTTGCCCATAACAGCCCCCTTTTTTTGCCCCATTTTTCGTTGGGTAACGAACAATTGCGATTAGTTCTTGGCCCAGGTACAACAACACGTTGACCACATGGGGCTCGAACTCACAATTTTAACGGTCTAATGATCACGAGTCTGCTCTTTTTTCCACTAGGAGGGCCCACACTGCTCTCAAAACCTGTGCTTTATATCGCGTTAAGTTTTCCGAATTCATAAGTGCATCAGAAAAAGATGTGTCAGAAGGGTAAGGTTATGGACTCCCAAGTTCATTCAGGGGCTACTATGCCAAATGTCCACTATCAAATGTCCATTAATTCTGAACCAGCAATTTCCCCTTTGCTGCACTCAGACGTTGGGAAGACCAGACCGTATCCATTTTCGGAATAGCAGAACATTTTAAGATAATGTGTGTTCAGAATAATGACTTCAAATAGTGGGACTTAAGGCACTATCAGTATTTGCTAAATCAGAAAATCAAAAAATCATAAAAAATCAATTTTTGCATTTTTGGAACAGTATAGGTCTCCTAACATGCCCCTCTGCAAGTGATAGGTCTAGAAGCAACCTAATTAAAGTACAAAATCGATATTTTAGTCATTATTGTCCGTACGGACAATTACTACACGTGTAATTGAATGGTATTCATATCTCTGACATTTGCCATTTCTGCTTTTCCTGTCAATTTGTCAGTTATAAATATACCTTTGGAGTCCCTACAAGCTTCTCCCTTCACTTTCAGCGATTCCTACAAATTTCAAATATGTTTGTATCTTTGTCTGGATATGAATCACTGATATTGTATTTAACCAAAACAAGAAACACCTTCCCCTGAGCATTTTGTGCAGCCCATTAATTTCTTCTGTCAATCGTACTTTCAATCTTTCTAATTTTCGCAGGGCCCTTGGTGCTTTCTACATGCGTTGTTTGTACCAATTGTTTACAGCTTGTGTGGTTATTATCCTATAATGGCTTTGTTCAGAACCTCACCCCGGGGGAACCAAGGAAAGCAAACAATAGTTGATTTCTGTCTCACCTGAACAAAGTGTGGCAAGAGACGTGGCCAGTTTGCTATTTCTTAGCAGGGTACCTCTGAACCACGACCACTGGTGAACAACTCATGTTTTTAAATGCATTCTGTGTTTTTGCATCATTGATTCTATACATATTTTGTACTACATTAAAGGGGGCAGGACATCTTTTTAGAACCTAAAATTATTTTATTTATTTTTTATATTCGTAGCATGATATAGAGAAGAAAAATCAACAAAAATTTAACTTTTAGCAGCACTTCAACATTTTTATTGCGCCTATTATTGGTCATATGAGGCCACTTCAAGAAACGTACGGGAGAGTTCCTCACTTGGGAGGCCCTAATGCGTGACGTCTCCTTTTCTACAGGGCACTTCCGTTGCCAGCACGGCATACGTGATATTGGGCAGGAAGCTGACTACCGCGTATTTAATCTGTACAGGGTGTCTTTTTCGTACATTTTTACAAATAATGGAAATAGATTATGAGGATTTGAAATGGAGTGGCAGATGAGCGGTTTTGAAGTGCTTTTGTAGTTGTGGAAGCCCAGATCATAGTTCTGATGAAGACGTGGGGGTAGATTTTGGGGAAGGAAAACGCGAGTAAAGTCCGGGCCGATTTAGCCTCCTGCAAGAAACATAGTAGCAATATGCCAAGGAAAATAACCATGACAGTTTTGGGCCGGATGTACAGAACATTTGAATTGGTAATTAAAATCTTTGTTAATTATTTAGTACAAAAATCAGAGCAATACAAAATAGCACGATAATTTTCGTGTAGAATTTTACAAATCTGAGACTGATTGTCGCGGTATTTTCGAATAGGCTGCCATGCCATATCACACGGGGGTTTAGCTATAGAATTGCCGGCCCGGATTGCACTTGCAGTCGACCGAACTCATATTTTGGATTTACCCTGATAATGGTCAGTGTTTTTTGCTAAAACTTTCATTTCAGAATATTTCTGCACATCATCTCATGGCCAATATTCTGTTAATAAATGATTTGAATCTGAACAGCTTGAATTGTAATTCGGAGAAGAAGCGCTGACATGAGCTGATAACATGACCACACACGGCGTGGGCTTGCAAGCGACATGCTGCTATGGACCCAGAAGTGGGAATTTACCCTGATTTAATGGTCAGTGGTTGGGCTACTACTTTATTTCCAGAATATTTCTGCACATCTTTTCATGGCCAAGATCTTGTTACTATGATTTGGTCTGAAAGCTGTAATTGTAATTTAACAACCCCTTCGGAATGAGAAAACCACTAGTTATGCACGGTAAGACCGTGGTACGACCACGCCACAAGATACGTGAGCTACGCACGTGATTTATCATGACGGCAGAGGGTAACTCATGAGCTGCCTGGTCGTATTTTGAGGGGGGTGAGGTTAGAAAAATCCACTTCGCTTTGTTAATCACGCTCTAAATGTTAAAAAATTACTTTGCGTATGTATGTACAACAATCCTCTAAGTGCAAAAAGTATGAGAGAAAATGAAGCCTATTTTAAATGTTCAAAATGAGACATAAAGGCTTAAAACTTAGGTAAATCTGCTTATGGTTCTATGCCTGAGGGGAATTACGTGACCGGCCCCGTTTTACCACATTCGCACTGCTGTGATTAATTCCGATTGCTCGCTTAATTACAAGTCATATAAAGTTCTAATCTCGCACAAATAACAATTGAATAGGGATTATTAAGATGGAATACCGATTCAAATTAATTTGCCTCTCAATAAAAATTATGTGGGGATTTCTTTTTCAACAACGGTTCAAAAGGCTTGCAACAATACGCTGTGTGTGCTTCTGCATCGGGTGTTGTCACATGCTTCTTGGTGCATATGTGGGCGCCAACACCGAATAAAAAGGTTGACGTCACCAGGGAATGTTGCCGGTTGTTGTTACTTTTTGGAAACGTTTTTAAGCTATGGCTGGGTGGGGGTGAATTGGTGATTATGATGCTATAATTTATAAAAAATATGGGGAGATAATTGTAAACTGTTTCAATAAATCAGCAATCATTTTAAGCTGATGTTGATACCAAATTCCGGTTAAATTGTACAAAAATGTCCTGCCCCCTTTAAAGGTCCCTGGGCAACGATCACTTATAGCTCGTCCCCAGAGGACTGCAATTAAACCTCATAATCGAACTGATGGCGCGGAGACACAAATTAGACGTTGCCATGTGGAGATGATACGTGGATTATTTGTAGCTTTACTCTGGTCATAATTTCTGCGCAGTTTAAAACGTACAACCCGCTTCCATGCCCAAACGGCACACCATCGTGTTACACGTAGATGCAGTATGCGCACCGAGCAACACCCGACATTGTTATGTCCAAGAAATTATGGCCCAGATATGAGATAATATGATGTAAATAGATAGTGACTTGTTTTTATTGTTGATAAATTAGGGGAGGAAAGTTTCCAAGTGTCTCTAATGACATGAAATGATTTTGATATTCAGGACGACCGATATTCACACTTGGGCCACATTGGGCCGTCGGGACAGGAGGACACACTCGTGCCAGAAGTTTATTACGACTGCCTGTCTGGTCTGCAGCAGAGGGTGATTTGAATAAAAATGATGCGTAGGCAAATGTGCCTATGACTATACTGTACTAACACATGTCAGTACTTAATGATAAAAGGTCTAAAAGTTTACAGAACCACAAGACAATTCATAATCAGGCTAAATTCATAGTACTAACATTTTCTGGGCTAAAATGAGCGTAATAGTCAGGGTTTTTCTGTGTAAAGAATCGGGTTTTTTTATGGATCACATGACATGACCCTATTGGTGAAATTTCCCAAAACTGGTTGCATTGTGGGATTGACTCAATACACCCTCTGGGTCTGAGTAGGAGTGACGATTCACACGTCATCCTAAGAACCCCACCTTTCAGCCGCCATGCACTTGTGCTCTAATACTCTCATGATAAAAAGTGGTTACAATGTATTGTCAGCTATGTTACGTCATACTTCAGACAGTATATAAGGCCTCCACCTAATTGCATTTTTAATGCAGGAACGTGGTTTTTGTTTTTTTTTTCTCATGTTAACAAGAACTATGATTGGTTTAGATCAAAGCTCGTCTATCTATTACTAGGTAATAGATGGATAATGCATGTAGCAATTACGCAGTGTGGTCAAATATTTGAAGCGTATAAATCACAGTTTATACTGCGTCATGCTGTCGTTTGTACGCAAATGCAATTGGCGCATGTGACTATCCCACTCGATCAATTTTGGATCCTTTGTATGCAAGAGGGTTGCAGTTATTTAAATAATAAAATAGATAATGTAACAATATTTTTTTTTAAAATTATGTCGTAAAAGCAAAAATCACATGTTTGAAAATAAGAATGAGAATAAAAGATGAGATTTTTTGTTTGGCCATCGAGATGGTGTCATAAGGATGGGCATCCAATAATTTTATTGGGAAAAGGCACGCAGCATCACTCAAAAATATTGGATGCCCATCCATGTGACACGCTCTAGAGGTCAAAACAAAATCTTGTATTTTATTTCTAAGTATCGGGGAATAAGAAAGATATATCCGGTTGGGTGATTTTTAACGGTGGTGTAATCCTAATCTTCACAGCCAACTTTCTAGGCATTTTCCATTCCATCATGCTAATTTCTGATGATGTTCAATCCACTCATCACTTTGCTCAGTGGCGTAGGAACCAGTTTTTTTTGGGGGGGGGGGGAGGGGGGGGGAAGAGGGGGCACACATATTTCCAGGAGGGGCCAAGCATATATAATATTTTGGTTAGTATAGTATAGGCCTATGATGTTTTCACTGTAAATAAATTGGCGCAGTAAAAGAACACTCCTTTTCGGGTGGGGGGGGGGGGGCAAAAGATTCCCCAAGGGGAAGCTGCCTCCTTTGGTTACGCTTCTGCTTCCTCTCCGTCCATTTGCACATATCTCACCCAAAATTAAAGGGAAACAACTAATATTAAATAAAGTGATCTTAGGTAGGCATATATAGCTCTTGACCAAACATAAAGGGAAGAAGAAAAGAATGGAAAAAAAAAGGAAAAAGATCTGTGACCACAAACCTTGACCCCCACAATTACTTGTGGAGGCAAATGTGTCATTGCAATTAGATGCCGGCCGTCTGATGAATGGATTGATGACTACATAGAACAGAACATTCATTTTCCACTTTATAGATTAGACCAAATAGTCAATAAACTTGAGCTAACATGCCACAATGATAGAACATGTTGAAGTCATGAACTGTATACTTTTGGACAGGTTATGAATTTTAATGAGCTCATTTGCATTTCAATAAAATGTGATTAAACCACGTTGTGGGGGCCAAATTAATTATGCACCACATAATTCTGTTTTTGCAATCTGGGTTTGTGAGGACAAACTTCCATATACCAAAAATATTTTAATATTTTCAATTAAATGTGATTAAAACCATAGTTGTTGGGGCCCATCTTAATTATGACTATGGATTCTTGTTTTGCAGATGTTCTGAGGCAAACTTTTTGATATAACTATACGATCGATCATTTCCAGTAATTCGATAACTTGACATAGAGTGTGGTATGGAAATTTACTATCCAACTTAAACAAATGCTTTTTATTAAGCAAAATTAATATTCGTTTTTAGTTGAGTTTTTGTGGGTTGATATGGATATCTAGTTGAGGAGTCCGTATCGGGCGAGGGGCGTAGCCTGAGACCATATACAGAATCAGAGACTAGATGTAATCCGTGTCATACTCAAAACTTCACCTAATAACGATTTTATCATACCAAGAAGACAAAATAAGCCACAGAAATAGGGCCTAAAGAAAAACTAAGGGTGAATCACAAAACAAAAAAAAAAACAATATTTACGGTAAATGACTATAGGCCTATTGTTTTAAAGCGTGCAAGGGTGACAAATTTTCAGGGACAGATCTTTGAAAATAAATGGCCCTAAAAATCATCTTTTTTGATTCACAAACAAAAATGATGATCTATTTCATGTCTTTTAGTGTTATGTGAGAGTGATTATGCTGAAATCGGTTCCAACACGGTTCAACATGTAAAAATGCCAAATTAGGGCAATGATTTACGTCAAAAATGGGACACTAAATTTCGGATTTTTTTGTCATGATGAATGGTCACACACGCGCATTCCTAACTGACAGATACGGAGGTGCAGACACGTCTGAGGGTTGATACAAGATAATCTAGTCAGTAAATTCTGGCGATATCCCAATGAAAACCGAGGGATGAATTGATGTATGATAAAAATATGTTATGGCATCAAGTGGATTTTATTTCTGTGCCACAGACATATCTAACATCTCGCACGCAACATTCAAAGTTTTAAGCATAACATTTTTTCTGCTATCTTTCCAGTCTTCCTAACAGAATTCATGTGATTATTTTGTTTAATTTCAGTGAGAACTGTAATTTTAGGGAACTCAACGAGGCGGCTTGAGTCCCTCATCGACGATGACCACAAAAAAAAAAAAAAAAAAAAAAAATAGCCGGTGTTCTGGGTGATGATAGCCTTTCTAATCTTCCACTATGTCATGTGTCTCTTATTGAGATTCAGCGTGTTATGACGGGAGATAGTCAAGGTATGTAGGAAAGATGTTTGAAGGTGGGAGGAAACTGCTTGATGCTCCTTTTTCCACCAAAAACATGTCTGCTAGTAGTAGATTACCCTTGTATAATGATGAAATTAGAGTTGCTAAGCATCTTCGGAGGAGAGTAGAGCGCAAGTGGCGCAAGTCAGGTTGCGTGCATGATCATTCCACCTATTTAAATCAGGTATGCTGTGTAAATGATCATATCCTTCACGCAAAGACTGATTTCTTCAAATCCAGAATAGTTTCCGCTACCAGCAAGGATCTCTTTCGTAGAGTGAAGAGTTTACTAAATAAGGGTTCATCCTCTATGTAAGACCTCATGAAATTAGCCTAGCATGAAATCTTCTATAAGAGGATCAAAGGATTACAAGGATTGTACAGCTTTATTCCGTAAAAGAGTCTTTACTCTAGTCTAACTCATGAATATCTTCCACCAAGGTAAGACCTAAATAGGTCTGGTAATTCCCTACCTGTCCATGAATCTGCTACTGACCTTGCCAATAAGTTTGCTACATTCTTTAATTCAAAGGTTGACAGAATTAGTGCTGTTTTTGCTACTGGCAATGATACTATTAATATTCCTATATATGATGAAGAAACCACAGCTTTGTTGGAATGCTTCAATCCTGCATCTGTTGATGGGGTTGAACAGGTTATGAGTAAACTCTCCAACCTGTAAAAGTTGTTCCATCTGTGTACATTGCCATCGGTTATTACGAACAACTAAATGAGTGTACATATGTGATGCGATCTGGGAAAACCCGCCACATGGTGCAAAATTTATATTTTGAGTTTTGACTATCATTGCAAAGTTTGAAATATAAAGTTTCCATAACTTTTTACTTCTTTCTTCTATGATACACATATCAAAAGTTAAAGTACAACATTACAGATTTTAAGGTATTTTCTTTATATTTTTAAAACTGTCCTGTGCGACATGTGACGGGTTTTCCCAGATCACATCACATATCAGGCCTCAATAAATCGCCTGTCCAATTGCCAGGGGACTGAGAAATTTTCTTGGGTAATTAAAATGTTTTACCAACCTGTTCCATTGGTTGGGCTATTGGAATATTTTTGTGTTGTCTGTAAGAATTGCAGAAGGCACATAGAGATTGCTCTGTTTGTGTGTGTGTATCTGTGTGTGTGTGTCTGTGGTCAAAATGTTAACCCTTAATATATTGCATGCCGTATGAGTTCCGTAAGGGCTACGATAATGTAACTTGGTGGAAAGGTGGGGTGACATGTTGGTGACCATATACAAAAAAGTGCCATTGGTTGTGTCATTTTCTCCACCTCAATTCAATGCCATTTCAACCCTATTTCACTGTTGAATCAACCCTTAGTCAACTGTTGACCAACCATTGAAAAACCTCATCACTCATTTATTTATCAACTGCTGGTTTAAAAATCCAGTTGTTCCTGACATTGCAAAAACGAATCAACTGTTGATAAACTGTAAATTAAAAAAAATGCCCAGTGGTCCAGGATAGCTTGGACCAGCCTGGGGTTTACCCCCTACTCTTTAATCAAAACTGGCTGAGATTACATATACAGGCATGATTCTCCATGTACATGGGACCGACAGCTTAACATCCCTGTTCGTTTGCCCAAGTTCAAATAAACCATGTGGAGAACCAAATTCCAGTTTTAATCAATAGTTCTTAAGCAAATCAAATCCAGAATTTAGTACCTGATCAAACCCCAGCAAGTACCCCTGCTGAGGTTTGAACTGGGGACCTTCTACACCAAAGGCAAATACCCTAACAAGTGAGTGTGACCTCTTGTTTGTAGAGATCGAACCGAGTCGTCTGATCTGTGATACTGAAACCTATAATGATGCAAGGGATAACGCCAAATGATATACACAAAACAATCTAATATACTTACAAGAAATTTAATTCTAAATCTATGTTCATGTTCAGTTCCAGTTCTTGTTACAATATATTGACAGGTTTGTTTTGCTTCTCATGGTTTCACTTTTAAACACACAAATTCATAAGTAAATATTGATTAAATAATACATTGACATTAGTCAGATACCACACACATACGACTGACAGATGATTGTGATCATTATAACACCATACTTTGGAAGTTGTGAAATTTGGTGATTTCAAAATTTGGTGATCTCAAAGTGACTCAATTTTAAAACTATGAAACTCTGATAAATGATGCCACCTCAAAATATTAAATACCACAACAATATAATATAACCAAGCTTGGATACCCACTTTTCAATATTACTTTGTAAACAAGACCAACTATAATTATATTTAACCGCGTGTGAACCGCGTGTGAGCGACGTTAGACTATCGATGTATACAATCAGTCGCTACTCTGCTAAAATGCAAAAGTTTGTCGGCATATCAGTACGGCATTTAACGAAGGTAAAATAATACATACATATGCGAAGTTGTACCAAGAAAGTTCTGAAGTGAAAGTGCTATTGAAGATGCGTAATGTAAATAAGAACCAATTGTTCGCAAAAGTAGATCATAGTTGAAATTCCATCAGTGACGATTAACTGAAGACCCCGTTTGTTCACCCATCACCATAGTAGATAAGTCCAAAGTTGAAAGCCTACGGATAAGAAAAATCATTCTTATTCAGTGGGCGTGGTTTATCATGTTAACAAGAAATTTGATTGGATTAGGTCAAAGCTCCGCCCATCCATTACTGGGTAATAGATGGATAGTGCGTGCAGCAATTACGCGGTGCAGTCGAATATATGACACGCGCAAACGGTACGCAAATGCAATTTACGCAGCGTGACGATCACCGCGCGATGACTTTGGTTCCTTGGGTTGAAACATTTGTTTTCAAGAGGAGTGCAGTTATTTAAATGAATAAAAAAGAATGATGTTAGAATATTTTTGACAAATAAATTATGTCGATAAAAAGCAAAATTACACAATTCTAAATATCGTGGTGGATACCGGCTGCGCCGGCATCCACCACTCAAAATATTGGATGCCCATCCATTATGACACCATCTAATATGGCCAAAACAAAAAATCTCATCTTTTATTCTCTAAATATCCGTACATTCCAATAATTTCTTGAATGCTAAACAAGTTTTGAATTAATAATTATATATTAGATAATTATTCCCCGGAAATTATACAAGATTTAATTCATAAATTTCATAACTGAACTTTCCAATTTTCCAGAGTTCAAATTTCATTGTAATTTTTGGCAACCAAAGACTAACATTAAATATACAAATCCCTTAAATATAACACACTGAATACAAACAATAAATATTTTAAAATCTATTGTTGAATTTAGCTTGGAATTCTAATTCAAATAAACTTTCACAAAAGAAAATGCATTAAAATAATTTGTTCTGAAAACAAAGATAAATGACAACGCCCAAAGTAAATTAAATTCATAATCATATGCAAATTAAAGTAATTCCAAACATTAAAATTAAATAATTTTCATTGACCACCTGAGCGTGTCAATGACATAAAATATGAGAACAAATTTTGTTCACACAAAATATTCAAAATAAGTTTAAATTCTTTTTGTTAAACGTGAGGTGCGTGATATACGTTTGACAAAACATTCCTAAAACAAATTATCCAGACAACAGAACTACAACTGACCCAGAAAAAAAAAGCTGTAGGCATTCCACTCGTATTGAATAGATTGCCGGACAGAGTCAATTAGCATAATACTGCAGACAATCCACACAATGGTTGGTGTTTAACTCCCGTTAAATACATGATACAGTCTGCATATATTTTTGCAGTTTGAAAATTTTGTTTCAGACAAATCATTCTGTTGAAATAATCGGAACTTTAATTTATATTGACAACAATAATATGAAATAGAAGTTTGTAAACGACCTTCTACTGCACCAAAATTTGGAACAATTTTGAAATTTAATTTCCCCAGACATTTGCACATTAATATAATACATAGAATGTTACCAACTCACCATTTAAAATGGCTTCTCAATGGTGTCAGCAATCGATCTGTCGACCAGCACCTCGTCGCAGTCTCCGTATCACCACATGGATACAGAGCACAAAATATGAATTTCGCCTACTATCTAAACATACCACAAGCACAGGGCTTTGGCCAAAAATATAGCCAGGCAATATAAATATCACGAATTGAATAAGTAGCTCCTGTCTAAATACTACAAACTATTATTTGTTCTAGCCCAAATACAGGCAGACTAACTTCAGTGCTCACAATTGCTATCTAACTGGTTAACAGGGCGGGTATTTGCAGGTCGAGAGCTGGTGCGGTAATAACAGCTGATCAAAACTCGCGCTATAGCTGCACCCAAATGACCTACTCACTGACTTAATATCACGACGCTTGATGTTATGCGGACAAATAGTGCCAAAAACGAATAAATTTCGCGCAGGAAATATTCATAAGGAAAAATATGCAATTTCATCATGACAGTGAGCACACTCTGTCTACTGGGAAAGTCTATCCATTGTCCAAAATCAGTCTCAACCTTTTCAATAACAAATTTTGCCACGCAGTGCACTTGCAAGTTCAAAACATGCGGCCATATCTCTGATTTTGTCATTTGGTGTCGTGTAATTTCCTAGTTTGTAAGCCATTCCTGTATTTCTTTCTTTAGATGAGAGTGCCTTTGACTCATCATCTATTTTGTTGTGGTACGGTGCATTATCGAGTACTTTAAGTGACGATTCGTGTAGGTTAGAAATAAAAAGTAAGTTGTCCTCAAACCACTTCATGAAATGTATCGATTCATTTCATTGTGATAGTCACCACTTGAAAAGTAAATCCATCCTGTCCTCCAGTAAGTGTACATATGTTTACTGTCACCTGTTCTTCAGCACAGTTGGAGAATTCGAACATTGTCAAGACTTTGTATGTGCATTATGAGAGTTCACCCATGTTAATAGTAAATGATCATTACCAATCACCCCATGTTCATCCATCCATGTTTTTGGGAGAGCGTGGCCTAGCGGTTAGGGTGCTTGCCTGTGGCGCAAATTTACCAAAATTCCCGGGTTCGAATCCCGGTGGGGTCACTTGCTGGGATTTATTCGGGTTCTCAATTCTGGATTTGATCTGTATACCAGCTATTGATTAAATACAGAATACCGCTCCCTGCCATGGTTCAATTGGAATTGGGCAAATGAATCATGAAGCATCCCGTCCTTCGGAGGGGACGTTAAGCTGTCGGTCCCGTGTACAGAGTCACAACTGTACATGTATATCGCAGCCAGTGTCGAATAAGAGTAGGGTGAAAACCCCTGGCTGTTACCAATCCGCCCCCAGCCTCAAAGCGGGCCACGTTAGGAGCGTCTGTATCATAATGCACACGGCCCCGGATCAGCTTACCCAGTTGAATAAACCCTGACACCACTGCAAGCCATCACCAATGACTCGTGGATACGCTAAGAAGAAGACCCATGTTTCATCGCAAGGGGGGGTCTTTGAGGAAATGTGGCATGGGGATGTGCAGCCAAGAAGTTTACTAGGTTACGGTATCGACACAAAACTTAACCTTGCACTCTCTTCCTTTGGAAAAACCAATGACGGAAACATGGGCCAGCGGTGGTAAACCTATCAAGATTTAACCTCGTGCGTGCAAGCCTGGAATTTGATTGGCTTAAAATCGTTCTAGTAAATGGTCATTACCAATCACCCCATCAGTCATAAACTTAGAATTGATTGATCGATCGAATAATTGAAAATTTTATCTTTCAGAAGATCAGCTGTTCGCGCGCAAAGAAGTTTACCAGCCGAGTGATGTGGGTTGATTATCAATGCATGTCCGATGTTTCTACATGAGTCCACATGGATCCGCATTGTAGCAATTTTACGCGAGTCTCTGTGCATGTCGACTCGCGTCGAAATTTTACCCAGTGGTCAATCGGGTGTAAAGAATGTGAGCAAACCACAAATGTGCTGACAAAAATATGCAGATGACATTAAAATGTTCTTAGATTTCAGTCCTTGTTTTTTATACAAGTTGTATTTCTGATGTTTGTAACTGGAGGTTGTCAACCAAAGTTGAATGAGAACAGAATGAACTTTTTCCTTGCTTATACATCTTCCTAACACAAGAGTATCTTCAGATTTAACACTTCATGTCAATATGGCTCTTTCATAAAACCTGTGCTTTGTGGTCTGCAATTTTGGAGTAAGCTTTGATGACATTATGACTATGACATGATACTCACTACATATCTGTCAACTACCATGTATATGAAACATCAACAATTTAAAGTCACAATAGCAATGCTGTATTTTCTGTAATAAACAAACAAATTTGACAACATATCAGTTGGTGAGTTGTTCACTTATTATCTAGTTTCAGGCTGGCATATCTGCTACCAATTTTACGATTGTGATTGTTAAAGCAATAACAGCACATTTTTTGAAGAGCACCCCCAATTTTCAAAATTTGTTATTTTTGCAGAGTTATGTTGGTAATTGTCTAGGAAACTATACCTGCGAACGAGAATGCTAAAAAATGTGTATCTATCATAAAATAAGCGATTTTGTAATTAGAATTGGGGTCCCAGATTGTACTTAACGGCAGAGCTGAAAATAATTTAGTTTATATCCGTCCATGATGAAATAGTGCCACCTCAAGAAAATGACCTCTAACTTGACTTGCCTTAACCAATGAAACAACTAATGGATGAGCGTATACACGTACATGGCGCTATTTCCCGGTTATTTGATATTGGAAGGCCGTTTCCAGCAGCCGTTGAATTATTATCGGAGTTCTCCGATATTAGTTATTCTAACTACAAAACTCCTTCATTTGCAACACAAAGACATTTTCAAGCTTAACCATTCACAGGTATAGTTTTTAGTTAGTTAAACCAAAGTTTTAAATCCGGTTTTGTCCCCGCTATAGTCCAATAATTGTATGTTTTGACCCCACACAAATTGCAACAGAAACAATTTTGGTGTTAATATACTCTGAAATAGTCCAAAAATAATATATTAAAAGTCTACCAAAATCAACCTAGTGGAACATGTAGAAATAAGGGGGCAACGTTTGTACAGGGGTAAAAAATTAGAATTGTTCGAATTGATTTAAATGATGTACCAATTTAGGGTGCTGAAAAACCCTGGCTGTTACAATCCGCCCCCCCCAGCCTCAAGCGGGGCCACGTTAGGAGCGTTGTATCATAAATACACACGGCCCGGGTCAGCTTACCCAGTTGAATAAACCCTGACAACACTGCAAGCCATTACCAGTGACTCGTGGATACGCTAAGAAGAAGACCCATGTTTCATCGGGCAAGGGGGGGGTCTTTGAGGAAATGCGGCATGGGGATGTTGCAGCCAAGAAAAGAAGTTTACTAGGTTACGGTATCGACACAAAACTTAACCTTGCACTCTCTTCCTTTGGAAAAACCAATGACGGAAACATGGGCCAGCGGTGGTAAACCTATCAAGGAGTTAACTTTGCGGGCAAGCCTGGAATTTGATTGGCTTAAAATCGTTCTAGTAAATTGGTCATTACAAATCACCCCATCAGTCTAAACTTAGAATTGATTCGATTGAGCGATCGAATAATTTGAAAAATTTATCTTTCAGAAGATCAGTGTTCGCGCGGAAAGAAGTTTAGTTTACCAGCGAGTAAGTGCTGTGGGGTGCTTGGATGATCAACTGCAGGGTCCGATGTTCTACTGAGTCCACAGTGGATACGCATTGTAGCAAGTTTACGCGGTCTCTGGCATGTCGACTCGCGTCGAAATTTTACCCAGTGGTCAATCGGGTGTAAAGAATGTCGAGCAAAACAAAAAATGTGCTGAAAAAATAGCATGATGACATAAATGTACTTAGATTTCAGTCCTGTGTATACAAGTTTTATTTCTGATTGTTTGTAACACTGGAGGTTGTCAACCCAACGTTGAATGAGAACAGAATGAACTTTTTCCTTGTTATACATCTTCCTAACACAAGAGTATCTCAGATTTAACACTTCATGTCAATATGGCTCTTTCATAAAACACCTTGCTTGGGTCTGCAATTTTGGAGTAAGCTTTGATGACATTATGACTATGACATGATTACTCACTACCTATCTGTCAACTACCATGTATATGAAAACATCAACAATTTTAAAAGTAACAATAGCAATGCTGTATTTCTGAATAAACAAACAAAATGTGACAACATATCAGTTGGTGAGTTGTTCACTTATTATCTAGTTTCAGGCTGGCATATCTGCTACCAATTTTACGATTGTGATTGTTAAAGCAATTAACAGCAATTTATTACCCCAAAAAATAAAAAAAATAAAAAATTGATATTTTTGCCAGCAGAGTTATGTTGGTATTGTTCTAGGTAGAAACTATACCTGCGAACGAGAATGCTAAAAAAGTGTATTTATCATAAAATAAGCGATTTTGTAATTAGGGGGTCCAGATGGGACTTTACGGCAGAGCTGAAACTACTTTAGTTATTCCGTCCATGATGAATGAAATAGTGCCACCTCAAAGAAAATGACCTCAAATCTTGACTTGCAAGTTACAATGAAACAACTACATGGATGAGCGTAGACACGACACGGCGCTATTTCCCGGTTATTTGATATTGGAAGGGTTCAGAGCCGTTGATTATTAACGGAGTTCTCCGATATTAGTTATTCAACTACAAAACTCCTTCTTTGCACAAAAGACCATTTCAAGCGTAACCATTCAACAGGTTAAGTTTTAGTTAGTTAAACCAAAGTTTTTAAATCCGGTTTTCCCCGCTATAGTCCAAAATTGTATATGATTTGACCCCACACAAATTGCAACAGAAACAATTTTTGGTGTTAATATACTCTGTGAAATAGTCCAAAAATAATAATTAAAAGTCTACCAAAAATCAACCTAGTGGAACATGTAGTAGAATATAGAAATAAGGGGGCAAACTTTGTACGGGGTAAAAAAATTAGAAGTGTTCAAATTGATTTAAATGAGGTACCAATTTATTGGGCACTCCTAAGGTTTAAAAAAGTTATAGTTTGCCCTATCTACGCGTTTATGTTTTAGTACAATGGTATACCCAGTCAAAGGTATCCTGGGTCAAATCATAGAAATGGTCCGATTTTGATCGGACGGTGTAAACTGTTAAATTGGCCCACTAGATCAAGAGTAAATTGTAATAGATTCTTTGTTTAGAACGTTCTAATAAGAATTACAGAGCTATGACCTGTGACCTCCCATAGACCCTGTAGCCCCCAGTCACATTTGCCATTCCAATTATGCAACGAATATTATAGATGGTTTTTTTTTGCAACAGTTCATTTTAGGGTTCTGTACACAATTAGACGAAACAATTTGATACACCATTTTTATAATGAATGGATATATCTGAAAATTTACCCCCATTGTTGACCTTGAACATATTTGGACTCATAACTGAAACTTACAACCTGCAGATTGGCAACACTATACCTTTTTTTAATCCTGGAAATGTAATGAACACGTTGGCAAACTTTTCGACGCGTTTTGTTGATACTTTTCATATTTGACCCCTGATTATAAACCTTCCCCTTAAAAATCATACTGTTCCACCCTTTGATTTAGTAGACTTTTCGATATGTTGTTTTTAAAGGTATTTAAATACAATTTGGTTTGGAATGATTCTGTTGCCAATTAGGGGTGGGTTAAGGCAGCATTCATTCTTATTTGGACTGGCCTAATAAGGGGGGTGGCCGGACCCGGTACACCTCACAATAATCAGCAATACTGCTGTACTGTGAGGATTTATTGGAGCCAAAAGATAATTGAAGGGATGCCCTTCCTGACGGTCAAATAGTTTACTAGCCAGTTACCAATCTTTAGCCGCTGTTAAAAAATCTCTCAAAAATTTTTGGAAAAGTTGGGGCCGCTCTTCAAAAAAAAAAAGTGGTATTGTTGTTTATTCAGTAATGCACGTGAATGTGTGGGCATAAGTTTCTGTCGCCTGCTTAGCAGAAAGACAACGGCATAGCCTTTTTCTGCTGTGGGTTGTGATCTGTGAGCAAAGGTTAGCAATGGCTCATTTCTCAAGTACGCATTGACTGATTAACTTCATACTTGGTGAGAAGAACCACTGGCCCAAGGCTCATATGTGGTGTGACCAGGATGACCTCTGATAACCCCTATGTGAACATAACCAAACTGCAACTCCCGTTGGCAAACAGCAATGGCAGGCGACACAAGTGTTCCGAGGAATTATGTATTTTCGTAGTTTTATAGATCGTTCCCGGGAACAATGTATTTCTTGTATTTGTAGGCTCATTTGGAAAAAAAAAATTGAAGGAGTTTATTTGTGGTGGAGCGTTTATTACAGACGATATAGTTGTTGCACATGAAAGTGATAATGTTGTTGTGAGATTTTGTTTTTAAATTTGGAAAACATAGTTTTGCAATTTTTTTGGAACTGGGAATAAAGAATAGAATTCACAAAGATGCATTAAGCTTCCAAGTATGACATGGCAAGGAATGCAAAATGTTGCAAGGCCTAAAGAAATGCATCAGTAAAATCACCCAAATTTCCAAATTGGGTGCTTTTGAAAAAAATTATGAGAATTGTATCCAAAATTTAAATGAAAATCAAGAGCAGCAACCACATCAACAGCAACCAAAAAACACCCAACTATAATCTAATTCCTAATTAGCTGGAATTTTGCAACTAAAATTGATGGGGGGGGAGAGAAATAAGACACCCAACTATAAATCACAATTTGTGGAGCACATGCCTGTATTCCTGCCAAAACCTTACTCCCATTAGAATGTATGATGATGCAGTACACATGATGAGACATGTATAAGTTATGTCCCGCTAATTATGATTTAGACTGTAATGCTAATCATATTCAATTCATACACATAAATATATTGCCCACAGTTTCCACATACATGTGCACATTTTCATGATACTTGGATACAATGGTCCTTGGGTTTGTGACCTCATATGACTTTGCCCCATCCACAAACCGCAACAGCAGATGACACACATGTATTGGGTGAAAGCTGTATTTTAATGTCTAACGAGGCATAATTACCATTACAATTCAAACTCATACATACTTGCCTGCCTCAAATAGGGGAAAAAAGTTATATGTCATCCCTAATAATTTCGTTTCATGATGGTAAACAATTTTTTAAGTCTCCAAACTGAATCATCAAACTTTCCTGGCAGAACCCTGGTAGATTATAGGTCAGTTTAAAAGTGGGGTGTTCCCAAGACAGGATGTACGTTTGAAGATGGTTAGCATTATTACGCAACGGCCATATTTACAAAAGAAACAACTTTTTCTTTTCATTTTTCTATGTTCATTTGTAATAATAGATTCACCTTGAATATATAGTTTATATACAAAACATTCATCGAATTACCCAAGTATATTCTGTGTTTGATAAATTGTACTCAAAACCAGGGGGTATTTTTTTCTAAATACACTGATGAATGGACACCATCGAACTGTGCCAAGGGGTTGAGGCTTTGTGGACTTTAGTGTTTTTTGTCAAAGGTCATTCACTACTCACCAGCAGCAGTTTGATGTTATACAATATGGGACCTCTCTTATTGGACAGTATTAGACCTCATAAATATTCATAAGCAATGCATTGGCCAATTTCAAATGGCAGAGTGGAAAATAAATTTATCTAAGGATTGTTTTCTCAGGGGTAGTTTTTTCTACTACTTGTATAACCTCATCCATTGGGGGGAGTCAAAGTCCACTGGGGTTGTGTAATGAAATGTCATTGAATGGAGGAAGGTTCGAAGCGTTTCTTTTTCAAGAGAGCATGCCCCATGAAGTTTCTCTTCTTTTCTCTTTTTTCTCGATACAAGTGTATTTTGGGGGATTAAACATCTTGCGTACATGATTAAGTAGTTGTACAACACTAATTCAAAATTGATGGTGAAAATTACTACGATGTGATTATAGAGGGCCCTCCCCTCTCTCCTTATCCGCAAGTCCTTTCGTATTATATTACAATTGGTTCACAGTGAGCGATTGCAAAAAGTTAAGCCACATCAGTCCTTTTTTTCCAAATTCAAAATGCCCATTTTGGCTCTTAATGCTAGTTTTTAGGTCATATCAACACCTTTTGTACACTTTTCTTTGTGAAAAAAGGGACTTAGGCAATTAAAGCGGTCTTGAAGATGCCATTTACGACTATTTCTGAGCCTAAAAAAGTGGACACGACTTTATTTGTAACCAAGCATTAAAAATCATATCTTGACAAATGCGGCATGTATGCTTGCCAATACAGGGGTCTTGCTACAACAATTTCCCATACACCAGTGCAAAAAAAAATGACTTTGATGAAAATAGAGGCGGGCGTGATTTGTTACATTGTGAAGAAAAGAAAGCGCTGCTGATAGTGGCTTTAGTGAAGATTTCAAATATTCTTAAACTTTCAAAGGTTACAGAAGTAGTCCATGTGATGTTGCGAATCCCTTGATTTAATATGAAGTGTTGACCATTTCATCTACATATATTTATTTGTCATTTTCTTTCAACCACCAGGACGTAGTAACGATATTCCACTGCAGGGGGGTAACGATAAAGGTGAATCACACAACAGTTAGCACAGAAGACAAAACTATATACCCCCACCAGATGTAAGAAAACTCCAACAAAGAAAGTGAAGATATGAATGTTGTGTTGGCTGCAACCTTTCAGAGGCAACATCAATGCCCTTAGATTAGAGCGTGAACCAAGGAATTAAGTTAAAAGGGGAAGATGAGGTCCGAGGCGTATTCATCTAATTCCATGGGTGTGTTGCCATTTTGATTGTTGCCCGTGGTGGGGAGTTGGTGCACCTTGTTTTTGTTCCAGTTACTGCCTGATGTGGTGCGTATTGTTGCCGCTCCAAATGGCGATATTTCATTGACCTGGTTTGAAAATGCAGGTGACTGAAATCGAAAAGATACCAAGTGTCAGGAAAAAAATCTTGGGGTACCCAAACGTTCCCCTGATGACTAAAAGATGGCGGCAGCTCTAGCTAGCTAGGACTCCCTTCCTTCTCTTAGCTTCCTTGGTGTGAACACTTCTTGCTTTGACCTTTAGTAGAAATTTACTGGACAGTTTCATCAGTTATTCCAGTGTAAGCCAGAGTACTGTGTTTCTATTTCGCTTGAACAGTAATTATTTTGATTAAATAATGAAAGTATTATAAAAGCAAGCAAGTATTAGAGTTTTGTTGATATATATATGAACCATGTCTTTCTTGATTAAATGAAAGTGTATAGGAGAAGTATGAAGTAGCGGCACTGGTGTATAATTGTACCGACTTTCAGCGTGGCCGTAGGCAAAGCAGTGCGACACCGCAACTGAAAGGCGGCATTGGGTATACGCGGCGCATTGCATTGGCACTTCATACTTTAGACAAAGGACAAAGTATAGTGAGTCAAAATAAATGACTAATTAGTGAAATATGATTGTGATAAACCAGTCACTAGTAGGGTGTGTGGAATGTCGGCATGGTACGTGTTATATTTCTCTAGCACTGTATAATTAATGAAAATGAGTCTGTCTAGGGCTGGTTTCTGAAAGGGAGTCTAACTGTAGTCAGGGTTAAACAGGGTTAGTCCTACAGAAGTGGACCTTTTTGCTTCCACATAATTCTAAAAATGGCTGTAACGGGGACGGCCCATTCATGAGGAATTTTCTCACCCGTCTACATTTAACTTTCACAGTATTTTGAAAGGAAAAAAGGTCCACTCATGTAGGACTAACCCTGGTTTAAACCCAGTCCAATGTTAGACTCCCTTTCAAGATATAAAAACCTAGGACTTTATGTCAGACATTTTTTCAATCTATTTACAGCTCATGGATTCCTCACAAACACTCTTTTATCAAAATCTACTCAGCTAATCTAATTCACAAACAATCAAGGCTTCTTTCAATTTCGGTTGCATAGTGAAAGACATGAGTTCATAAGATGGCAACAAATTTTGGGTGGCTGGTTTTTCTAACAAATTTCTTGATCCCTTGGCAACCCCACATGGTGAAGATGCATTTTGTGATTCCGCTCTGTCTTTTGTTTTGTTCTTATCTGTTTTTTGGTATCTGTGAATTAGAACTGCTCTGGATATTCTTGAGAAAGTTTATTCCATAAATTAAAGTTGATTCTAATCTTGATTTTGTTTGTGATGAATCACATAGTCCCACAAGGCCATGTGTATTTTCGCCCATTTCAAGACAAAAAAAAAAAATAGAAATGCCAATTTCTTACATGACGATCAAATTCCACACAAGATTGGGCATCATACAATAATAACAATTCAAATGATGCAAGATCTCAACTTTTTGTAGTGGCTTGCATCCAAAAATGCCCCTTTAAGTAACTCAATAGGTCAGAGGAGACCGCACCCACAAACAATGAGGGCCAGTTAAGGAGATCTGTTTATAACAAAAATATTATACAATATATTCTATAAAATAATTATTGACCACATATCAAGCCGGCACGTTTGTGGTTGTATACACACCATACGAAAAATAAATGAAAGCGTCCACATGTGAAGGTGTATGACGCTAATGTGCCTCCGTATGACATAACACATACATATCCCAATACACAGCGCGAAATTTCAAATGCGCATGGTCAGAAAAATGTTTTAATTTCAATTTTATGGTTAGGATGATTCCATTTATCCATGATACTATCGATAGGTGTTCAATAGTTATTTTTTATAGCGTATATTTTATAGGTGTTTGGTTCAGGTTATCCTTTAAAGACACTATCAGTGATTTGCAAATCAGAAAATCAAAAAAATCATCCAAAAATCAGTTTTGCCTGTAGTAACAAGTACAGGTATCCTAACATACCCGGCAAATTGATATAAGACCAGAAGCAACTAATAAGGACAAGAATCGGAAATTTTAGGTATTATGTCGTTCGGACAATTACTAAAACAAATAATTGAAGGGAATCGTATCTTGGAAACACTGCCGTTTTCTCCTTTTCTGTCACTTCTTCAGTTGGAAAAGGTAACTAATTATGAGAATTCTACAGACTTATCCTTCACTTTGAGCTATTCTATCCGCAAATTTCAGATATTTTTTCCAAATCACTGATATGTCTTTTAAGTGACCCTCACTTGCTTACCCTGTTGATTTCAGCAGTCTTTACAGAGGTATTGTATCACACTTGCAGTTAAGTTACCCTCACAACTGCGAACCTGCTGGTGAATTCAGCAAGTCTTTTACAGGGTAGTGGTGTATCCACATTGGCATTTAAGTGCCCTCACTGCGACCCTTGGATTCAGCAGTCTTTACAGAGGTAGTGTGTATACACATTGCAGTTTATTTCTTTTAAAGACTCTGAAGTCATCAGATTTTACCATTGAGCCAGGGTCACATAATGCACACTGAACTGCATAACACAGAACTATTGAACATAATCGGGTGTTTTGCCATGTAGAGACTTGTGTCACTGTTGGCCCTGATGAATTCATCAGTCCAAACTCAGTCTGTTCGACTACGGAATCATCAGGTCACTAGTGACCCAGGGTCTCAATGCACAATCCCGCATAATCCATAGGCATAATATTGCACTAAACAAGCTGCTTAACCCATGTCGCAATATCCGTATTACGGGCCGGTTGCATTCTCATTTTCTCAGCCATAGTCCTATGACCCCTGTGTACTCTGTGGATGGGCAATTTGACCTTCAGTGGTGTGTCAAAAAAACTGGTTATTGTGTATGGTGCTAATATGTTATTCAATTGCTTAGTATTATTTTGTGTTTATATGGACATCTTAGGCTGTGGTTGGAGGTAAGCAGTCCTAGATGATGTAATGCTATAATCGTATCTTAATTCTGGGACACGGCGTACGCACAGAGAGCTTGATACAAGCGTTCATGCATCAACTTACGCTGACTCGCCCACATTCAACGCGAGTATAATTGCCGTTGTCAAGGGCATTGGAACATATGCTTCCGAGATAAGGATACGCACATACGCAGTATTTTGGTCGTTCGTGTCCCAGAATTAATGAATACGATTATAGCTTGGGTCATGCTACAGAACCCTATAGGTCCCTTTCTAGTAGTTATGTGTGGATTTTGTGAGCCCGCGCTATAGCTGGAAATACCACATAGATTCCTTGTCATGCTGTCTCTGTCTGTCTGTCCTGTCTGTGTGGATGGATATGTGTTTCTCATCAACCAAAAAGGTAAACCTTCATTTCTCCAACTAGACCATGGGACGTGGACCAAATAACCAACTGCATAACAAATTCTGTAGTCCCCATCTGGGGGCTAAGGGAAAACCAAGTGTAAATTCATAATAACTTATTACGATCACATAACTGTCTGTTCCCGCACATAAAACTGGCACATTTTCTTAAAAAATATAAAATGTCACCTCAATTTCTTTTTCCCAATATGAGAGACCAATGGATATGTATAGACTTCAGCAAACCATGAGCTAAAGATATTACAATGGGCCGGGTATGTAGGGCCATTGTTATAGCCAGGTGTTACCACCTCCACGATTCGGGTTGAGTGACAAATACCCGTCCTCTCTCACAGTAACTAACCAGTGTACATTATAATATAGGTCGTCGACACTAAATTTTTTTTTCTGAAAACGCGGTAAATTGAATAGAAATGAAGTTAAGCAATAAGTTATGGATTTTGGTTCTGCACAAAGTTGTTAGGTCAAAGCTTGCCCAGCAACATTCTCTATGATGTTTGTTCATGTTTCTTCCTTTTCGAATAAATGATGAAAAACATGGCCAAAGTTAATTGAACACGCACTATAGAAGCTCAATATTTATTTATTTGTGAATGAGTTAAGTATTTTGTCCTGAAAAGTACTCAGTCTAAATTGGAGAGCGTAACAGCTGAAATCTCTTCAGCTGCGCGGCAATATAACAATGGTCATGCACTCCCAGATGAAAGGGAATTTGAAGTGTTTTTCTACACCGCATACCGGGCCGGTGATTGAATATCTTTAACTCCATTGTTTGCTGAAGTCTATGTGTATCCACTAGTCACTGATATTGGGGAAATGAAATTGAAGTGACATTTTATTCTTTTTCAAGAAAATGTGCCAGTTTTATTTGTGGGAACAGACGACTATATGATTTTAATAATTAATTATGAATTTACACTTGGTTTTCCCCTAGCCCCCCGATGGAGACAACAAAACAGCATAGAAGGACATGCCCCATCGACTAAACCAGAACTAGATGAAGCGTGGTATGCAGACAAACAGATTATGCATGTTGTCTGTCATCACCACATGTGCATATTAATAAGTACCTCGTTCGCATATTTGTTCTGGTTGGCTAAGAATTAAGACATACCGTGTTCTATATTCTCTGAATTTAGAGCAATTTTTTTAAGTTTAAAAACAGTGGGTGGGAATAAAAAAAATACAAGATTTAGAGAGTTAAAGACACTATCAGTGATTCACCCGAAAGAGTCAAATATTTGAAATTTGCAGGAATAGCATAAAATTGAACGATAAGTCTGTATAATATTGTCATAGGTAACTTTTCCAACCGAAGAATTGCCAGAAAAAGGAAGAAAAATGGTAGTATTCAAAGATACGACTCTCCATTCAATTACGTGTTGTAGCAAGTGTCCGTCACGGCCACGACTGACGAAAATATCCGAATTGTGGGTTATTAGGTTGCTTCTGGACTTATCGTTTGCGGGGTATGTTAGGGTACCTGTACTTGTTACAAACATGTAAAAAATCTGATTTTTGATGATTTTTTCGAGTTTATGATTGAGCAAATCAATGATCGTGCCTTAAAAAACATATACAATATGCATGATGGTTTTATCTAAATAATGGTTGTGTTTTCGGCCAATTTGTGTGGAGTTGTTTGTTTTTTGTGCGGAGTTGTTTGTTTTTTGTGCATGTTTTCCAAGATACAGTATGAATTGATATCCAGCAATGGGGTGTTTTTTTCTGCAGTGAATAATTAGTATTTTTTCTGGCATATTTCTTTTGTTGTTGTTTTTGTGACTTAGCATGAGCAAATATGAGGTTCATTGTGGCAATTGTAACCTTGGAAAGACTTGCTTTTAATTCCATGCAACATATTAAAGGGGGATGACCCAATTTAAGTCTACAAATTTTTCATCTTGATAGAAAGGCTTCTACCCCAAAACCCCATCTTGTAAGTCGTACATGAGGGAAAATTTCATCCTTGCATAAAGTGCACCGATATATTCAAAATATTTGATGATGATGTTGCCTTTGTTTATACTTTGACAGTCAACTACAATCATGTTACCGCCTAGTTTTGATATTGGATTCCCTAGTATTCATACCTTACGACGTTCGGTATGTCTCGCCTGGGAATGAATGCATGAGCAGGCATCGTGGGGACACGATGATAGAAACAAAACAACATAGCTTTAGTTGTGTATGTGCATGAGGCATTGAATATGGAATATCCTACTGCCTTATTATCCATTAACAAGAGTATTTTACCCTTAAAGGTGCATTTCGTGATTCCAGCACCTTCTGTTTTATTCATGGTTCACGAGATATCCTTGAGAAAAGCTTATTCACAAAATTTGAGTTGATCCCGAGCTTGCGGTTTTGTGTTATGAGCAAATGCTTGTTTCCCACGGTCCCATAGGCTACTATGCTGTAATTTCTGTCCGTTTATGGACAGAAAATACAAAATTGCAAATTTCTTACAGATACAACAGAATTTGCACGCAAGATTTGGTACACATGGATTACTAAGGCTAACGGTTCAGATGATATAAAAATCTCAACTTTTCGAGGTAAATGGGGGACCAAGGTTGTGGATCACAAAGTGCCCCTTAAAGTATAACCAAAATGTCCCATCACATATCCAATCAATTTTATTTCTATTTGTAAAGTTTATGCAATTGTGTGTTGAACCAGTGGTGATGTAAAATTTAGGATTTTTTGCCATGTTTGATGTAAAATTTAGGATTTTTGCCAGGTTGTCAAATTTCACCTTGTCTGGTGACAAATTTCAAAGCTGCAAGTGTTCAGAGGAACTTTACGATCATTTAAGGTCCAAGGTTCAATTCTCAAACAGTACATTTTCTATCTCTATCATCTTATTACAATTAAGAAGATTATTATATGTAACATTGATCTTGTCATCACGATGTAGGTTTCATATGCAGGGTTGAAAAGTACAGTACCATTTTGGATCCAAATGGTAAGATGTGAAATCTTAATATAGATTTTTTCTAGTCACATCACCATTCACCTTTTTTTCCCGCTGGTTCTCATCCCAGCAATCGTATTCTCTACATACATATATCATTGCCTTGCTTGATTAAAATTATAGCATGGATTAATGCAGAAGCCAGTTATTCTTTAATTATTGCTAAGCCCTAAAAAAACAATATTAGCACTGCATGGCAGAAGATGTCTTAGGACTTGGACATTTGTTCTCCTTAACTTGGGGTTCCCTTTTGATATTATCTAAGAAGAAATTCTTTAAAAATTGATTAAGATTACCGAGAGCATTTCAAAGGTTTATTGGACAAACAAGTACAAAAGAAAATGCAGACCTTAATGTTTTGAACATGCCTGCTATTATAATCGGCCCAATAGAAATCCAAATATGCAAAAAAAAAAAAGTTCAAAAAAAAATTGAGGGCGCTTCTTTCAGGAAATGTCCTCATGCCTCTAACAGAATTTGAACTATAGTACTTTGGGTTGGGAGAAGAGGTGTAAACTAGTCAAATGACAAAAAAAAGGAAAATCTTTGGAAATTGCATATAATGTGCAAAACCCAAAGGGTTGGGGAAAAGAAAGTTACAAGCAATTGTCAATGTGTCGTCTGCAAGAATTACAGAAGGCACATGGGGATTACTCTGGCGTATGTCTGTGTGTGTGTGTATCTGTGTGTGTGTCTGTGGTCAAAATGTTAACCCTTAATATATTGCATGCCATATGAGTTCCGTAAGGGCTACGGTGATGTAACTTGGTGGAAAGGAGGGGGTGGGGTGGGGTGACATGTTGGTGACCTCATGTGACCTTGGTGACCTCAGGTGACCTTTGGCCGGTCAAAATGTAAACCCTTAATATAATGCAGTATGCCTGTATGAGTGCAAAAGGCTATGATGATGTAACTTGGTGGAAAGGAGGGGGTGGGGTGGGGTGACATGTTGGTGACCTCATGTGACCTTCGTGACCTCATGTGACCTCTGGCCCCATTCACAAACCGCGACGGCAGATGACACTCGCGGTCCGGGGACCGCGATGTATTTTTTTTTATCTTCGTTAATTATCTTAACTACAAAAAATAATGTGGTTTCCATTCCTACAGTACTACACAGACTATGTGAAGATACCATTATTAACTAAAAGCCTGATTGAGGGGGTAATAAGTGCATTTTAAAAAAATTTAATATTCAATGTGTAACAAAGCACTCCAAGTTGATTTTTGTGTAGCACTATCGGCCATTGCTCTATGAACAGACTATGCACAAATGGTGGTGGTTAAACTAATACTGTGAGATGTTAGTATCTAATTTTAATCCAAATTCCAGATTTTTTGCCATTTTGACCAAATATTCTGATGTGGCCAGGAACAAACATTTTGGGGGTACACATGTCAAAGTGGGGGCACATGTGGTGCAGTGGATCAGCGCTCGCCTCATAAGCATAAGGTTGTGGGTTTGAGCCCTGCTGTCGCCAATGTGTTGTGCACTTGGGCAAGGCACTTTACCCTGCTTGCCTCTCTTTACCCAGGAGTATAATGTGATACCTGGCATACATGTATGCTGGGAATGCAAAACAGACTCGCTGTGCGGTAGGAGTGGCGAACCCCCCACAGCAACATTATATGAGGGAGTCTGGCCCAAACACCAATGACAGAGAGATGGGCACTCCGCCTGCGGGTGCACCATTTGCATTTTTGTAAAAGGTCATTTTGAAGTCAAAAAATTATTTTGTAGCAGTTGAAAATGTGATTAAATCTCCAAAAGCTTCAGAGCTTCTCTTCATGAGTTTCACTAGGGTATTGCCTCGAATCTTGCTGGGTGCCTAGGAGACTTATTTTTCTGATTCTTTTTCCCAAGGACACACTGGCATCTCTGTAATACTAATATTTTTTTAAAATAGATATTAAAGTAAGAATTTAATTCCCACATGAGGAGGAAAGCAAGTTGAATTCTCAGATTTTTTTTGCCAAAAGATCTAAATAATACATGTGAAAAATGTTCTCTTAATTTCTTTATCTTCATTTTTCCCTGCCTGATAATTATTTTTGCTCTTTTGCCTTGTCCGGTGGCTACTCCATTTGAAATTATACCACCTTGGTTGTGTGGAAGACTTGACCTAAATCTAAGGAGTATTTCAATGAAGTATTTCAATGGAATACTTAACCTTAGACTTACCTAAGTCTGGCAGACAGGTGGAACAGATTTTAAATGGTACAACCCAATCTTTGTAAAGTTGTGACCAAAAAAGCATGCTCCAAGCATTCTATTATTTGCAAATAACCTAGTATTTTGCGTCATTTGGTGTATGCCATATATTCATATAACCATGGGAATGAAGTCAGCTGAAATTGACGTCATTTTTTGCATCTTGCCGGTTTCGGGAATGATGAACTGTTTGTTGATTTGATTTAATGGTTATGTGCATCATACGCAATAGATTTAAGTCTGAAGCTATTCCAAATGTTCAACATACATAAAATGCATAATTAAAAGTGTTATTTTTTCTAACATTTTACTATGGTCTGAAATGGTATTTTAAAAACCATATTTGTTATCTTTAAAACTCAGTGTCGTACAATTTTTGACATGTAAGAATTGCTCGAAAAGAAATTCATGATTGTGAAATTGAGAAGCAGTATCGTCATTGAATGGGGTGTAAGGGTAACTGCTGGAATAGCTGAGCTCATTTGGCAAAATAATTATGGATTTTTTCCCAATTTTAAATCAATAATAGCACATTTTTAGATTGCCGCCAATTTTCAAAATTTGAGATTTTTGCACAGTTGTATTGGTAATTGTCTATTAAACTGAACTTGTGAATGATAATGCTCAAAGTGCATGTTTGTTATAAAAGAAGTGATTTTGTAATAAGATTTGTGATCCCAGATTATAATTTAACTGTACTCCATTGTGAAAACTTGACTTGCCTGAACCAACGGAACAATTAATGGATGAGCATAGACACATACATGGCACTATTTCCTGGCTGTATCATATTGAAAGGACCTTTCCTGCGACCACCGAATTATTATCGGTATACAATATTAATTATCCTAATTACAAAATTCCTTCTTTTGTGATATATAGACATGTTTGAGCTGTACCATTTACAGATATAGTTTACTAGCCAATTACTAATGCAACTGTGCAAAAATCGTGAAAATTGGGGGTGCTCTTCAAAGAATGTGCTGTTATTGTTTTAACTAGTGAAAATGTGCATGCTCATTTCTATACCAACTTCTATGAATAATCTCATGTCTAGATTTAATATACCTATGTTTCTAAATCTGTGGTGGTGGGTTCGATTCTTAGCAGAGTGTACTTTGTCATGTAGAGATGGTGTGCTGTGGGATCAGTGATGTAATATATATTTTTTTTTGTAACCTATAATACCAAGCTTGCTATGTGAGATGTGAATTGTCACATGAAAGGGATATTGTGTAGAGCATATGTTGTGAAAATGTGGAGGTGGTGGGAATTAACCATTTTTTCCAAACTACCAAACGGAGTTCAAATGATAGATACTCTCTGATGTTATTTCAGTGGCGTAACCGGACCTTTGAAATGGGGGGGCTGCCGAGGCATTTTCTGAGGGGGCGAATTTGGGTCCTTCTCCATAGACACTGTACAAACGGTCAGTTCATTTGGGGGGGGGTGGAGGGGTTGTGGGCTCGCAGGTCTTACACCCCCTTGCTCCGAACCCCCCCTGATGGTTACGCCACTGTGTTATTTGTATAATCAGGTGGAATATCTTTGCCTCTGCATGCATATACTAACACTGGTGAAAGATTTAAAGGAATTATATGAAGCATACTTGTGTGTGTTTGGGATAACAATTGTTGACGGTGGTGAGAGTGTTACATTGATTGACGTTTTTATATCATGTACTTTCATTAATTAATGAGCAGTGCTTTTTGGTGTATATGTGTATACACGAGTGCTTGTGTGTATGGCAGGCATGTGTATCTGAATGAAGGCATGCTTGTGTGTACATGCAAGTTTGCTTTAGTGTGTATTAGCAGATTTATTTAGAGGATTGTAATGCAGGTTTGAATTTGTTGTAATTCTTGCAAGTGTATACATTATAACAAGTTTGAAAACTGCACAAAAGTAAGGACTGCAGTGAAAGAGTTCAAACTGAACATTCCCTAACTCATTTTTACTGGACTCTTAAACAATCTTCATATTTTTGTAAAAATGAAAGTGTGGGATGATCCCTGAATGAATATGGTTATGATAGGAGTTTTCGTAACCTGACCCATCTGACACACTTTTCTGAAACCCTTCACGGAATAAAGCACAAGTTTATTCCATTAAGGTTTCCAAATTCATAAGTGTGTCAGAAAAGTGTGTCAGATGGGTCAGGTTACAGAAACTCCTGATTATGATTGCATTACAGTACAATATGTACACTCTAAACATATTGGGTAAAATTTTATCTTATTGTGGTTGCTATAACTACCACGATTGGTACAAATTTTACTCCAAAGCTGAACAATGAAATAATCTTTGTATCAATAACTAGACTTTTTTTATTGGTAAAGTTGTAAAGTGTGATCTTGTGAATTTTTAATATTTTTAAATCAGTTTTTACAACAATTTTTCCCAGTACTTAATTAACAGCATTGAGGAAAGTGAAACCAGTTTTTCTCATTACTACGTAACAACACAGACCATCATGGGAACGAGAAGTCGCCTGGTCAATGTGATATGCAAATGTCCTGTGTTGAATGCCATACTCATGCGTGTGCTGTAGGGTTGTGATCTATGTTGTTGAAGACAGTACTCAACATCACCATGTATGCTGTCTACAACCGATTTCAACAAAGCAAAGCATTCTTGAGGAATCCCATTACCTGTTGGGTAACCCCAACTGGCATAAAAAACAGCGCGACCATAATCCCAAGTATTGGCCTAAACACCTATTTTAAGTACGAACAGACTTGAGGGATCTCATTCTGAGAGGTCATATCTGCACCCGTGGGATACACAAGCTTTACAACAGTTAATTAAATTAAATTGCTGCAATGTACCAATTGGGCCTACTATTGTACCCACTGATTTTTGGGACCTGTGTGAGAATAATATAAAAGGCTGATTGGGATTTTGAGCAGTTAGTGAATAATTTTAGTGGATTATTTAATGAATATGAACACAAAAATCTATTTTGAAACCTCTGAGGCCTCCCTTTAATCAACAAATAAAAAAATTAGTGAGGTCAGGTGGGGATATCCTCTAAGTATGGAGGAAGTCACTGATGCTTTGCGTAATCAATGGATGTTCACCTCACTAAATCATGTTTTGATTCACACACTATTCCAACATGCTTACCTTTAAAACCAACAGTGTTTCACTTGTTCAGGTGGGTAGTTAGCTTTACTTAGAACATCTATTCTGTAGAATTATCTTCCCCCTTCCCAGTTTATACAACTTGATGTTTTTTTCTTGGACTAGCTCCTAAACCTAACCCTGTGTCCAACACTAACACAAGCCAAAAATCTTAATTCCCTTTCTTAATTCTGAACAAGAACTTAAAGACCTTAACTCAAACCTTGGGCATTTTACTTTCCAATGACTATGATCTGGAGGGCAAAATGGAATATCATCTACTCTCGGAGAAGAAAAAAGAAAAAAAGGTTATAAAACAAGATATATCATTTTGCCAAATTATAGAACGTGGCCAAAGGAGAGCAGCTTTCTTCCACCCAGGTGGAGAGGGGTTTCCTACTTCAACACAAATGACTGTATGGTTATGTGCCGCAAACATGAGGTCTCATTTTCAGCCACCTTAGGGATGTTTTAGGCAAAAAATTGCACAAAATTGTGTTAAATTTAGCCCAAAATCTCTGGCATAGCGATTCGGTCTCTTTGTTGCAAAAATGAATACAGTGGGAGTCAAAAAAAAACCTAATTCAGAATAAACATATTAAAATAGTTTAAGAGTTGTTTTTGCTCAAATGTTTGCTATGTTTATAAAGACGATAAAAAAGGCTTTCAAAAAACGTTTATTGGTGTCATTGGACTTTGGAGAAGAAGTTTACGCTATTTTGCTAGAAGAGAATTAAAAATTCCTGTTTGGCCGATTTGAGCAAACCAAAATGCATCACTTAATAGAGTAACATGGTCTTCAGCCGTGATTTGAGTACAAACATTAAACCAAATAGTGTTAAAAATAGAAGGTGGGAGAGGAATAGAAAAATTGAAGGTTATAAAAATAATATCCAGAGATTACAAAGAAATGCTAAGTAAAAAAAAATGATTTTCAATTCCCAAATAAGGGAGAAATTCAAGAGAGCTGGTGTAAGACCAAGTTGGTTTAGCAAGACTTCATGGTTTTAACCCGTTTTACAACGAAACTTGGAGCAAAAGTGAAACTAGGAAAGGAAAGTTTTGTATTCAGCTTGAAAAAAAAAAAAAAAACAGCAGTGGGATATTGAATTTTAAGTTTTAATTCCTTGTATATCAGGAAACTTCAGCTCTTTAGTTTCTGCAATGTATGGACGTGAGTATACTGTATTTGTGTAAAATAATTACCCTTAGAGATGTTAAACAAAAATCCTGAGCAGTTTCATGAATGTAATGACTGAGACATGAAAATGAGTTGTTTTCAATAACTGACTCTTATGATTGAACAATGGTTAATTTAATTTTTTTAAGATAGGTTACTTATAACTATGTTACACAATAGACCAGTGGCGAGAGAAGAAAATCGATACCATCTGAATTTTGCATGTGTGAATTGTTTTGCTATAATGTGAGGTATATGCCGGTGTTTTTATCTTCTTCCTCATTGTATGGGCTAAAAATGGCCAAACATAATTCTTAGGTCTCTCCGCAAAATTGGACATAGTTTCTGAACCCAAAGTCGAAAGGACACCAAATACCAACTTCTGATAGCCCTGTTTATCTCTTGTAAACACCACAGCAACAGTGAAGCAAAAAGTAACGTTTACCTTTGAAGAAAAAATCTTCCTGAATGTAGGGTTTTTATTGACTCACACTGTAGATATGGGTCCCTACTTGCTGACTCCTGGAGGCACATCCCTACCCAAACCAAACTTGGGCTTTTCCACTTGAAACCATTTTCTTATACATTTGTGGGTAACAGGGAAAAGGAAGTACAAGGTCCATAGCAAAGGGAATATGGTATTAAGGAAACTAACATGCGAGATACGCCCTTTTGCTCTAGTATCTTCCCAAGGATGGACCACAGGGTGAGAGTGAAGTTTTGATACTTGTGATAGGTGACCCAATTTTTGATATCCAATCCACCCTTCACTCAATATTTGTTCCAAGAAAACCTTCCCCCAACTTTGTCTATAGTTTATAACTCGGTGAGTGAAAACAAGTTCCCTACACTTAAACATATTCATATTCAAAATAATAGGTACTCCTTATTTCAGAAGAAAATGGGCATTACATTTGGAATAAAACATTTTAGTAGCTTGTAAACATAGATAAGCACATTGGTTGAATTTGGTCTATACCTATTGCACCAAATTAACCCCTCAAAGTGGCTAATTAGTAAAAATATTAATTTACTAAGTATGCGTATTTTGCAAACTGTTAAATTGATCCTCATCACATACAACATATGTGTAGAATCTATACTGCGCAGGCCTATAGCATCGTATCTGCATTTTGAAGTAATTTAGCCGGTCACAATAGTGGACGTATTTGTGGCGGACGTATTTTTTGCAGTTCACGGTATAATTGGTATTTGTCATTTTCACATAGTGACGTATTTGTGCAAACGTGTCACATAACAACGTATTGTTATTTACACATTTAATTGCTAGTTTGTCGTTTTCACATAGTGACGTGTTTTATTTAACCAATCATCTTTTCGCATATTCTAAATACAATTGGAAGGCTGATAGTTTAAATATATTTTGAAATTTAACTTATTTTGGCGATTTTTCCACTAGTTTTTTAATTGAAATATGTTTATAATTAACCTATGGGGCAAAATTAAAATCGCAATCTTCAAAGCCGTTCTTTCTTCTCAAAATGCGTATTTTGGAAATGCGTCAGTAAATGTGATGCGGCGACGATATCCTAGCACCTTTAAGCTTTCTTACTTTTCTTACCATGTCCTCAGATTGGCTATCTTATAAAAACCTATGAATAGTGCCCAGAGTTAAAAAAGTAGAAATGTACACTTTTATAAAGCATATTAGCACATTTTGTTTGAAGAGCGCCCCCAA
>JAMKCH010026574.1:0-18842 GCA_023653785.1 Ophioderma brevispina
ACAGATTGGTTATGTCAATCTTTTAGCCAAAAAGAAATGCATTATCTTCAGGCCAAGTTTTAAAAAATCATTGCCTGATATTCTAAAAAAAGAAATTGAATGCGGGTCATTTTTTATTTGAAGAAAAAATACAAGTAGCCAAAATGTACTTTTAGCACACAAAGGTCTTTAAAAGGAGGCCTTTTCTATAGAGCTTGGTGCACAATTTAGAGGGTTTTTCACAAATGCATACATGTACAGAATTTGCTGTGCATGTAAAATTGTGGGTTTACATGCAACTTAATTGTATAAACTGAGCACTGAGTGTTCTGGGTAGTTGATCACAAAACCTTCCCGAATTAAACATCTGCAAAGGCTTTGCTATTACAAGCATCTGAACTTTCAAAACAGCTTTTTGAAAATGTCATGAATGCCTGAATGTGTTTTATGGTCCTCAAAAAAGCAGATGGGGGAAAATACACTTTTTACTTGGTCTCGTATTAACAGTAGTCTTACTAGCAACTTAAAGAATTCATAAAGCTCTATGAGCTATATTGCAAAATTGATCAACTCAAGATATTAAACAACCTTATAAATATATTTATATACAGTTAAATAATGTACTAAGTTGCAATATACTTTGAAGTAAATGATCTCTCACTGAAGCTATAAATTCATAGTTGGTCTCATAGCCCCTATGAATAAAAAAGTTCAAAATGCAGTTAAGGGGTCTAGGATAATTAGCCAGGTTAAATTGGTCAGTAGTATCTATTTTGAATAGGTACAATTATTTTGAGAAAAAAATAAAATCAGTAACCAAGTGAAAAAATCCAAAATTCATGCCTGGACCATGTTCCTGGGAAATTTTGCTATTTGGAAGGGAATTTTTTATCCTATAAAGAAATACATTAAAAGGAAAATTTCACAATTTTGAAGGTAAATTTTGATTGGGTTTCCAAGATATTCATCATTCCAGCCCTGATGGCAATGGTAGTAAACATAAAACAAATGACGTTGGAATTGTGCTATACATGCATGTACATATTTATCCTGACCAAGTTTCAGCTTTTAACTCACATACTTTTTTAAAATGGCCTCTATCCTGGACCGCTTGGCATGGGTGTATACAAATTTTGGATATAAAGTGAAGTCATACATGTACATTAATATTAGATGTGTAATGTTTGAGTGCTACTTTCCTTCAAACTAAATGATAGATACTTTATTTTTCAAAATTAAACATTTTAAAGCAATATTAGCACATTTTTTTTTGAAGGGCGCCTCCAATTTTTCAAAAAATTGGAGATTTTTACACGGTTGCATTGGTAACTGGCTAGTAAACTATACCTGTGAATGGTTAAGCTCGAAAATGTCTATGTGTCACAAACGAAGGAATGTTGTACTAGAATAATTATTAATAATTCAACGGCTGCTGGAAACGGCCTTCCAATGTGAAATAGTCGGGAAATAGCGCCATGTACGTGTCTACGCTCATCCATTAGTTGTTTTAATAGTTCGGGCAAGTCAAGTTAGAGGTTATTTTCTCGAGGTGCCACTATTTCATCATGGACGGACATAAACGTAGCATTTCCAGCTCTGCAGTTAAGTCCAATCTGGGATCCAAATTCTAATTACAAAATCGCTTATTTTGTGATTTTTTAGCATTCTCGTTCGCAGGTATAGTTTCCTAGACAATTACCGACGTAACACTGCAAAAATATCAAAGTTTGAAAATTGGGGGCGCTCTTCAAAAAATGTGCCAATATTGCTTTAAGTAGCGGTATACAATTTTACTTTAAAAAAAGTTTACCAAGCAGGATGCAGTAAATTCATATTTTTAATGGGCTATGAGACCATTTTATGTCTGCGTGCATGGTTGGTGGTTACAAGTGAAGCAAACTTTTACCATGCTTCAATGTCAGTATCACATTGAGATTTATTGCATGTACATGAAAAACCTGCATAAGTGCAAGGAATTCAATTTGACAAAAAGAAAGTCTACCCATTTAATTTGAAAATTAAGGGTGCATATTTGACTAAATACACCTATTGAAATTGTGAACAAATTACTACACATTTAGACAAATTCACTAAGTGCTTTAAATCTAATTCCTATTCACTAATTTTGAAAAAAAAAAACGCATTTGAGTTTAGTTTCCTCAACTTTGAAAACATAATAAAAATCTTAAATGTTTAAAATTATAAAATTTCAAGTCAAACTCCACTGGTTAAATAAGATGCATGAATAGGTTTAATGAGTTTCTATAAAAAGGATCATTGTTTAAACGAAAACCCTTGTCTACCGAAGGGGAGGGTAGTTGCCATCCCTTACATTTTTTTGATTCTTTCTTAAATCCCTTTTCTGTACAAATTTAACGTACTTGCCAATTTTAATTTTATACGCTCTTTTCATGCAAAACAAACATCCACCGGGGTAAGGGTCATGGTGATCCCTAATGATGGTGGGGATGGTAACCACCCCCTCTTTGGGAAAAAGTACCAAAATTCAGCTCAACACAGAAATATCACAGAGCCTTGATTTGGGCAACAAATGATAGCTATGGTCCTGCCTCTTTCCATTGATATCAAAATGAGTACCAACATGCTCTGCATTGCATCAAATTGAAAGGTTTGCATGCAGCAAAACTGTCCAATTTCCATTAACACAAAGGTGTAGTATAGGGAAAATTCAATTTTTGCAAAAAAATGTGAATAAAACTCCAATTTTCAAATGTGGTGTTTTTAGCTGTACGTTGGTACTTGATAGAAAATACTGAGCGTTGTTTTAGGTTGTGTTGTGGAGGCGATAAAGTTGCAAAAAATCAATTTTATTTAACAACACCAAATTTATATCCAGTAACTTATGACACATCCTAATGGGAATTGGCTGGTACTTTTGGATACCAATGGAAAAAAGAAAAAAAAAGCTATCCTGTGGTACCAATTTAATAGCCATTTGTCGCAGAGTTTTTTTGCTACAAGAAATGGCTCGGGTAGGCGAAGCCATTTCCTGTGGTTCAAATTTATAACCATTGTCACAGGTTTGCTATACAAGAAATGGCTCAGGTAGTAGGCGAGGTTTAACAAATGTAAAGATGATAATAACAGTTTTTAGTGAGCTTATGAACCTGGATATAGGTTACTCTGTGATACCATGATATTAGCCTTAACAGGTTCTCATTTTTAAAGGTCTGTAGTTGTTCAGCATCTTCCAGTAACTTATTAGTCAACTGACTAAGATCGACCGACTCCACTGTTTATGGGTTACTAGTATACTACTACCAGGCTACCGCACAAAACTGAACTAAGCCACGCCCCCTTTGTGGAGAAGAGAACTGCTTGTCTACAGCATTTTGAGTTTGGTGAAATGAAACTTTGTTTTGTGCGAAAGCTAGCCATAACCGGATCCTATTTCTGACATAAATCGTAAGTTTGAAGTCTTATTATTTGATTTATGCAGTTCTAAGCACAGGGTTATGGCCAGTATTTTGTAAAGTACTTTAGATTAATAGTTTTTGTACCACGGGTGTAAGATAAACAAGCAGACTGTCAGCCAAATTATGTTCACCCGTCAATTAAGCACTTTGCTCACTGTGACCATTGTCATGTGTGGTTGCTATCTAGGGAATAAATCAATCATGGAGTTTGTGTCAGTGGTGTGAATGATCACAATGATTGGCAGACAAAGCGTCACAGGATGTAAACTCATACCTACTTCAAATCTACCAGTTTTACCATATTTAAAAAAAAAATCACAATGCAGCTATCACGATTTTCAAGAGATTAAGTTAATTTTAGTTTAAATTTAGAAAACCAGAATATGGACCCATGCTACAAATAAGCTGCATTACAGACCTATTTCATGCTTCTGTCCCAATGTGCATCATTTTGATCACAAGAACTTGTACAAACCTTAATTGTACTTGTTTCACCTCGAGTTTAGCGACACCACTGCCATTTGTGTAGTGCAACCTTCAAATGCTTGCACTATCCCTGGAATTACAGCACAATACACATGCGAATGGCAGCAAAATGCTGTAATTATGCATGCAGAGAGACTTTACGACATCATTGCCAACAATTTCACTCTCCATATCGAGAGTGAAATACTCTTTAACCTTGCATTTAACTTTGAGAAAAATAATCTTAGAGTGAAGTCGCTCTTCAATTTTCTATTCTCATTGACATCAGGTTAGACTCTTCAGAATTTGGCTCCAAGAGTGACTCTTCAGAAAAAATGTGGGTGAAATTGCTTATTACCAAACTCCAGGTGAAATGAGTATGACATTTCTGTCTGATGCCCAACACAGTCATCCCCACTATTCGAATACATTAAAATTTTAATGAACTTGTTTCATTTCATATTTTTTAAACCATGAGACATGTAATATTATCGTGATAATTTCTTGACCAAGTTGCTACAAATTTCAGCATTTTTATCTTCGTCGATGTCAATACTAACCCGGGCGCTGTCCCAGTGTCCAGGATATTTCATTTCCAAGCAGAAACACACACAGTTGGAGGTCAACTCAATCTTGAACTTTTTTGAAAGAAATTATTATTTGACACAAAAGGGCCTCTAATTGGGCACAGACACCCATGCAATTTATTTAGGCGATTCCCTAGCTTCACTCCTCCCCCAAAACATCCGTGAAATACAAAAGTTTTTATTGTACTTTAACAAATTTAAGCCAGTGACTTCCACCAACTCTTCAATAATTGTCAGCACACAAAGTTGATATTGAACAACCTGAATTTCACCTCTTTGTCAAGATTTCTTAAGTAAAAATGTTATTGTGAAATCAAAAAAAGAAATTCAATTCACCTTTTTGAGTAATCCGGTGACTGTTTTCACAATAATCTTAAATCCTTTGTTTTAAACCACTTGCTGTGCTGGGAGGGACTTCCAATTCTGTTTTGCACCTAATCATTACAAACTGTCTAATAACATTCTCTTGCCACATCCTGGTTTGACAGCAGAACTTAATAGTTCTTTCCTTGGAATATTATTTACACATTGTTCCTGTACCAGATTCTATATACAAGGCATATATGTACAGGGGGCTGGGGAAAGTTCCTGTTGTTACATTGATGTCCAGTGGCCTGATGAGTTGGTTGGGGACAAGGATCCAGTACTGTTAGCGTTGCTTGTTCTGTGAGATTTCTTTTAATGGCTGCTTCTCTTCGGGTAACTCTCGTCTAAATAACAGAATGTGTGGCTCTGCAAGAAAGCAAAAGAACAAATGTTTCCTTTTTCAATGGGATCTTATACTTTTATATGCCTGTGACTTAGTCCGAGCAGATGGAATGCTGTCATCACTTTCACACAGTGCACACATATCGCACACGCAGACTTTGTACGCCGACTCCATACTGCTGCAGTGTGAAAGCTATGACATCACTTCTTACTTTTGGCTGGACAAAGTACAGAACTGTGGGCAATGATGTAACATCACAACATCAATCGGAATATCAACACCAAGCCGTTTTGGTGGGGAAGCGAGCATATGTTCTAAACTGTACAAGAAATTATGAGCCAGAGTACACAAACTACCAATTTGTATTTTGATGTGGACTGGACATCCAGGACATGGGTGGTATCCATGGGCCACACACAAAATCGTTTAGTGGACATTTACTGAATGGTTTGTACTATATTTCATGTACTTACAATATAAAAATGTTTTACAGTGAGTACTGACATCTCCAACAGTTTTGGAATAGAAAGAAAAAAATACAGGCTTGATATTTTAGCATATTATTATTATTACACTTTTTTAGTCCAGATTTTGTGATTACTGGTATGGTTATGTTCAATCATGGCTGTTGTCATTTCTTGGCAACCCAATCCTGATGTTTGATGACGTTACAAGGCCATCATCCAGGGACTAACTTTTAAGGAGAGTGATTTAAAGCTCCCCTTGGGAATCTGTTCATTCCCTGGTTAGCAGTGGTAAATGCCATGAACCGCTCCCCTCAAAACTCTCCCCGATATGACCAGGAGAGCTTTTTACCGACCACCACTGTATTTTAAAAGTCAGTCCCTGCATCATCGCTAAAGATCAAATTAAACCACTGGATCATGGATGCACATGTTAAATTGTTGTACTGCATACGAACCTGGTTCATGCATCATGTAGTGGACCCATCCTTGGCTTTGTTGGACACCAATACCTCTCCACTCCCCTTCTGACATCAAATGTGACTTGGGCACCAGTTTGGCTATGTCTTTAGGCAACATAACATGCCTGTGAGGAAAAGGAAATAATGTATTAGTCTGGAAATTGGTAATTTTAATGGCAAAAACCAATGATCCTCAGTATTGCCGAGTGCGAGGTGTATTCGGCCACCCCTGTTAACGGGGGACAAAACTGGATTTAAAACTTTGAACTATAAGTAATGAAGAGTGCTCGATTTGAAGCTAGTATTGATGTAGCCGATAATTGAGGACTTCATGTTTTTTAACTGTAGCGGACTATAAAAGTCCCAACACATCGTGTGTATTTGATCTTGCATTTTTGTGGGGGATTCAACTACCTACCACTGATATTTCAAATTTTCTCAAAAATCTTACCTAATCAAATACAATATGTTTCACCAATGTTTTCACTAAACACTCGTACCTTTAAACCAGTAATATCAATTTTTAAATGCATCAATGAGTTAAAACATCCAACTTTTTTTTCTCTAAAGAGAGTGCTGCTGCTGTTCAAAATACCAGGCATTTAATAACATTCTACAATACAATTTTTTAAAGTTTCAAGGTACGCGGAGGTTCAGTGCATTCTTCGACCAATTACGCATCACAAAACTAGGTGCGATGTTCCTCCTGGCTCCCCACCTGGCTCACACAGTCCACGCTTGCATGTGTTTGATTCTATCCAACAAATTTTTAATCAGACTGTAGCTAAGAGATTTGTAATTGCATTTTAAACGGACAGAAATTCCAACACAAAGCCTCCAAAAAGCCATGTCATGGGGGAGTGCGGTACAACTAAATTTGCTCTTTTTTTAAAGGTGCTTGTTCCAATTTATGTCTATTGTATTCTCTACCTAATATAAGAGCCTGGCACTTGCACATTGCCCCATCAAGTACCATGGGAAACACACATGCATTTTTGATGGTAGAAGTAATAATGTGCTTTTTTTTTTTAATAGAAAAATGCTAATTTGCAAAATGCATGATTTTTTGGGGATTGCATTCTTGACCCACGTTTTTCATTTTTTTTCTGAATTTAGGAAAAAAAAAATTCAAATGAAACCTATAAAAAAAAAAATGCGTTCAAAGACCAATTTTCAGAGATGTAACAGAGGAGTAGTCCCATTTCCTGAAAATCCAAAATTCGAACCAACGGAAGTCCAAATTTGAGCGCAACATCCGGTGAAGCTCCGGGGAACGTATTTTCTTACGCGATTTTTAGGGTACAATTTACCCCTTCCTAAAATAAATTGGTACTCAATACTTGGGTTTTGATGCAGTTTTACCCTTTATCAATGACACTTTGATCTCAGAAATTGAAAAAACAAATAACATTTCCGTTATTTTTTATATTTATAATGGCCAAACATCCGAAATTTCTGCCTGTTTGGGCACTGTTCTGGGGATTTCCAAACGGTTCATTAGGGAATTCTTTAGGGCGGGGACTTTCGAGCATTTATCTACCCGGGTACTCGATGTAACTTTTCGGTCGGGCGGGTTTCGGTTACCCGTGATCACTGCAATTACCAATTGACTGCATAAAATCTGTTTGACTCTCAGACAGCTTACACATTTTTCCACCCAAGTTCAGCAACCAATTTTTGTCATTAGTTATTGCAGCAAAACCTTAGGCCAAGGGCAATTGGATATTTAGTTTCCTGTTGCAGCGCGCAGCATCAGATTTGCTTCTGTGGCAAATATTTCATTATTTTGTGAAAAAATTGTTTTGTTCTTGAAAACTTGATAATACACACAATTTTTTCAGTTTTCTTCAAAATTTCAAGCATCCCTCCTGTTCATTTTTAAGCAGTTAACATGGGAGGGGTGTCACGTATAACCATAATAATGAATTTCCTCCAGACTTTTGTTCCGCTTGTCATAATACTACTGGGTTGCAAAATGCTTGAACTGATTTCTAAACTTTTGAAGAATAACCCTGCAAAATACCCGTGTTGTTATTAGGCACTTGGACACTAATAATACAGGGTTACCTTATGGTATTCAAAGATGCCCTTAGATGTAATAATGGAAAAACTGTACATAATGAATGACAGTAAATATGAATAATGAAATCGGACCTCGTCACCCTTTAAAAATCTCCAACGGAAACTAAGAATCAATTCCATGGCCTTATGCAGCCCATGAAAATTCTTCAGCAGTAAAAAATATAGCTGCAGTCTAACCGACCTAATTTCATTTACGACGTCTTTCTCGAGTGCAGTCGCTTTCACATGCAAACTCCCAAAGGGAAAATGTCAGCGAGTGGAGTTGGAGTTTTGAAATTTGAAGGGTGATTGGGTCATTATACTCAGTATGTCCATTCTGGACACCAAAGTAATATACCAATAGAATGTTTTCTAGTTGATATTTTTGATGATTTGTAGAATGACATTACAACGTGATCATTGTAACTGCTGAGTTAATTTTATTGTATCAATATGTGTATGCAACATGGATTTTGTGCCAATAAGTTTTTGTTCCACATGCCCGTTGCATGAAATTTATTTGTAAACCGAGCACTGGTCCGGGGTTAGTGGATTAAAGGTGGCGTGTTTCCGATTTTCTGGAGTTTGTGTTCTCTATTGATATGAGAGCCTGTCTGGCACTTGCACATACAACCCCATCAAGTACCACGTGGGAACACACTTCAGTTTTTAAACGGTAGAAACCGCAATATGCATGTTTGGCAAGCCCTATTCAAGACAGTGCTAATAATGTATTGGTTGGTTAACCAACTAACGGCTGTTTTTTTGTTTATATAGATCTTGGGAATGAAAATGGATTTGAGGGCTCAATTTCATGACGACAATAAGAAAAATACGGCCTTTCATCATCTATATCAAAATCATACTACTTTCACTTCCGGTAAATCAAGGGGGGTCCCAAAGACGATCGGAAACGCACCTTTAACATCCGTCTGGCAAAATAGTGTCACCATACCTCACGCTGCGCGTTCGAGGTCTGGTTCTAACAGACTAGACTAATGCATAATGCTTGACAACGCAACACAGAAATCCCAGTACTCACTTCAACATAACGCGTATTTGCCATTTGTTTTCAGTATTATTATGACAGGATCACAAAAAGGGCCACCACCAGCCAGGGTTTTATTTTAACTTAAAATTTTTCATGCCGAGCTAAATCATTTAATTAATTATGTCTAATTAAAATTGGGGGGGTTCATGCTATTCCTGATTTTATTTTCATCAGACTATGACACACATCGCTTGATTCTGAAGTGAATTTGATGAAAAGCGGAATACAACTGAATTGTACAACAGCATGATCAGACTTTGACAGAGTTAATGCCAATGGATTTGACATGCACTGAAGTGACTGCACATGAGTGACAACAATCGTCTAGTACAAACGGAAGTCTATGAAATTTCGGCCATGTCAGACGAGTAATTATCAATCTTTGCATTTCACATTTACGAATCATCCTCATTTCTAGTAATGACGACATTACATAAGTTAAATCGTGTAGCACGAATCCCGACAGAATATCTCCAAAATACAGACTTAATATTTATGTTTTTTCCAGCAAAAACGAATTTCGGAGATATAACTTGTAAGTACAAGTAGGTGGCCTGATAAATACTGGGCCATAGGGTATTTTTTCTTAGTGTCATTACTTTCCGCCGCAGCGAACTGCTCGATACTTCCATACGATACACTGGCTTTAATTGCTACGGCTTTTCAATCATTATTGGCCTTTACGTCGTGCCGACGACCAATGTTCAAAAAAAACGACGTAAGGTTCCCTGTAAGCGTACTACTAGACACGTCTCAATCAATCAGTGCTCATCACAGATCACTCGAGTCAAGCTAGACTCTCTAAGTCACTCAACTGTAGAGCATGGTCATAGTCACTCAATTTTAGCCAACAAACGAGTTCTAAATCTAGTCTCACCTGTATTCCGAACTTAATCATCGGCAGTAATTTTATTCTGATAATATATGTTTAATGCGAGAACATGGTTGATTTAGGATTTTTAATGAAGAACAAATTCCAGATGTATTTCAACACGTCCTTGTCCGCCGACAAGAAAGCATGAAATGATTTGGAACTCACGTGTTAAACGAAATCAACACTGATTGGACTAATATGGATATAACTTATTGTGACGGTCATATGTACCACGGACTTAAATTCATGTCCAAAAACCAGATTAGTCCAGTCCTCCTATACCAGGATCAATAAGTACTGAATAAACGCGTCCTACTCATTAAAGAACATTTTAAAGTAATCTTTGCTGGTTAAATATTGATAGAGCAAGTATCACATAGTAATACATGAAAAAGCAATACTATTTTAGCTTTATATTTGCCCAATCACCTTCTTTCCTTCAATTCAACCAGGTTTACATTACTTCGAATTTCAAGAAAGTTCAATCAACTGACAGGCCGGGTGAAAGCAGATATAGTCCGGCAGGTTCATAGTCCGGGGCTCCATGACGATAACGGAATAAATCGTCAACTAAATGGTTGCTTAGAAGAGGTCCAACGGAATAGAGGCCCTATTCCTTACCGTTTTGTAGCCGGACTGTGAGTAACGCCGGACCTTCCGAACATGTTTGTAGTCTCAGTAATAACACTTATGAGTATGGGTTGTCATTTTTTTGCATGGGGTCCCAAAACGTGGATAACCCATAGCGGGTGAAGCCAATTTTATACCCCATCAAAGAGCTGCATATTATTGTACCCCTTTTTAAAAACACATAGAACCCCCCCCACCCCCGCCGAAGAAAATGTCCTAGCACACTGGGGCTATAATGTCTGATTTAAGGATAAAAACATAATTTAAGAGCAACAGATGAAGACTGAACAAGCATTGGAAACAACACGTCAAAGATCTGGGGACGTCCCATTGGTTATTATAATTACATCGGTCTTCTACTTCTAGACAGACTTACCATTGAGCAAACACCGGGTAACTTGACCCTCTGTCTGGGCGTCCGTGAATGTAATGTGATCGATCGATCTTCGATGGTAATTTATACCTTGTTCAATACAAGGACATTCAACCTATTGCTGGTTAATGTAGCTTCGCTATCTTTTATTGATGATACTAAAAAGAGCAAACGGCGTGATTGTAAACATGGTAGAGTGACTGTTTACGATTATACAGGAAAAGAACCAAAAGGTATATACTATTCAATTTCATTCATTTCTCCTGGTTCTTGTCTTTAACAAAATCACCGCCGACCCTCCCGATTTTCGGGCCAAAACTTGGGCAAACATATCTTTCGAAGAGAGGCCTTCTTACTGTTTGTACCTTATATTTTATTCAAATTTGGTAGTAACTAGTTAGTACTATGTACTTTTTGTTGTGTGCACGATGAATGCCATAAGTTATGTTAAATTCTAGATCCTAGCATCGCTATACTTGTTTGCTCTTTTCCAGCCTGCGAGCTCCTGAGCATAGCAACACGTGATAGGAAATGACCCAGATCGATCGATCACATTTACATTCAATTCACTACGTCCCCTAGTCAAATAACCCTAGATCGCTTAATTGGTTTATGGTTGGTTATCTGGACTGAAGAATTTTCCCCCCTGGACTGGAAGACCGTATGTATATAGATAACACAGGGACGTCCCCAGAACTTTTGACGTTTTGTCAGTGGAATGATCCTTCCGAGCAATGTTGTGTATAATGTTTTACTGGTTTATTAAATTTAGTTTAAAATATAAGAAACTTATTGAGTATGGGTCCGCCGGCTCCTTAGGGCCCGGCCCGCGCCATGCATGGCAAGGGCGGAGGCCCAGGGAAGCTTCGGGTTTTAGATTTTTGAGTGCCTTCAGTGCCTTTGGACGAGCTCTCAGTCATCTCATATCTTGATGATTTTGTGACCACCTACTAATTCAAATCGGACATTTAATTTTTATGACCCCATGTTTTTCGTGTCAAAAAATTTATGACCCACAGTAGGCCTATATTGGTGAAGTGAAGAGGTGGGAACATGAAATTTTTCCATAAAGAGAGGGGGAACCGAACTAAATTAAAGGAGAAATTAAGAAAATAGGGGTTAGTTAGGCGACGAAAAACGAAAACCCTGTTTAGGGCGAGCGACCTTTTGAGTAGGGGCGGTCGGTCGGGCGGATTTGTTTTTTTAATTTTTTTTCTTTCTGGAGCTCAAAATTGGCCTAAATTAGCCCAAAAATTGAAAATTAATAGAAAAAATGAAAAAGTTTTTTTTTTTTTTTAATTTTTCTACAAAAAATTTGCCAAAATTGCTTTAAATTGGGGCTAAAAACAGGTGATTTTACATGATTTTTGGAAAAACTAAAAAAAAAAAGAAATCTTCAAAACTGAAAAAATTAGGGTCGGTTCGGGCCGTTAAAAAACAGGAGTTTTTTATTTCGTCGCATTATGCCAGATTTTGTTTTAAATGGAAGAGAAGGGGAACGCGAAAATTATGTCACCGGAAAAAATTATAATAATGACTGAAGGACAAATTTTATATCTTTTGTGCCTCGCCAGTCAGTCCGGTGTGAAAGCAACATAGCGGCGGGAGCCATAGAAAAAAAATCCGGGTTCATAGACGATACCGGAATAAATCGTGAAACTAAAGTTGCGTGACGGTCACTGACTTGAGTGTCCTATTCCTTACGTGCATTAGCCGGATGTGAGTACGCCGGACTATTAATTCACACCGGCACGTGAAAACCCGTGCCAGTACAGGCATTTTCCAGTGGTGTAACCAGGGGGGGGGGGGCAGGGGAAATTTCCCCCTGGACACAAACAAATCGGGAAGGGAGCCAAAAAATGGGAAGGAAAAAAAGGGGAAGGAAGGAAACAGAGAAAGAAAAGAGGGAAAGAGAAGAAGAAGGAAACGGGGGGGAAAAGAGAAAGGAAAGAGACAGAGATGGGGAAAAGAGAAAGAGGGAAGAAGAGGGGAAAACAGCTGGAAAATCTGGGTCTACCGGCGAGACTCGCGAGCAGGAAAAATATGGGTCTGAAAATCAGGAAAATTCTTGAGTCTTTTTAGTCCTAAACTACACCCCCCCCACCCCCCCCCCCCCCCCCGATCCTTAGGATTAAACTGTTTAAAATCCCTGAAATAGAGTGACGTTGGAGTGAGAGAAGTAATGCGAGGTAATTATTTCATTATTCATTTGTCCACTATTTCGAACATTGCCCCCCCCCCACACACAAAACACAACCCGCATGTCAAGCTCAATGTATAGTAATTCGATAAACACTCTTTATCACCGATTAAACACTGTTTTTCGATTCGAAAAACAAGTTATCGAGAGAAAAACTATGTTTTCGATTCGAAAAACAAAGTTTATCGATAAACAATGTTTACGAGAATGTTTTTAGCCCGATAAACAATGTTTTTCGATTCGAATAAACACTGTTTGTAAAACTATGTTTTTCACTCGATAAACTTTGTTTTTCGATAAACAGTGTTTCTTCGAAAACTCAGTTTATCGAAAAACTATCTTTTTCGCCGATAAACAATGTTTTCGATAGATAAACACTGTTTTAGAATTAAACTCGCAGCCTTTACGGAATAAAGTGCTGTGATACGGGGCGGTATTCGGTAATTTCAATTGATAAACCCGGTTTATGATAAAACACAGTTTATTGGTGAAAAAACATGTTGTTTTCAAAAAACACTGGTATCGAACAAACACAGTTTTTCAGTCGAAAAAAATATGTTTTTCGATTTGATAAACATCTGTTACGATTGAACACAGGTTATCATGTTGAAAAACCATGTTTTTCAAACACACTGGCCGATAAACCCTGTTTTATCGAAAAACAAAGTTATCAGTCGAAAACAATGTTTTTCGATTGATAAACCTGCTTATCGATAAACACAGTTTATCAATCGAAAAACAATGTTTATCAGTCGAAAAACATGTTTTTCACCGAGAAACAGTGTTTATCGCGATAAACAGTGTTTATCGAATTACGATACATTGAGCTTGACATACACGCAGCCTCACACATCCCTTCACTCAAAAATAAATTCTGCAAAGTAGGAATGTCAACCTTGGATATAAAGCAAGATTACGGGCTTCTCTTTAGCCTAGTTGCGAAGCAAACGACGTGAGGTGGGAATGCACACGTTTTGGGTTTGGAATTTCCAAGCAGTTAAAACGTAATTGTTGATGGTACATGGATGTGAAGATGTTTTGTAGTGTCATATGGCACAGGTTCCAGAGGTCCCCCCTCCGGAATTCTACAGCCCTATCATGTGCCATGATCATGTGCTTTATTCTGACACAAGCTGCAGAATTCGTACGGGGAGGGTAGTTACACGAGTGTCGCGGACAGTTCGGCCCATTTCCAATTCGGCCCAAGTCCAATTCGGCCCAATTCCAATTCGGCCCAGGCTCTTTCCCGATTCGGCCACCCAGTTGGCCCCAATCCCAATTCGGGCCCAGCCAATCGGACCCCACTACCAATTCGGCCCAGGCCAAATTAGCACCAGTACAGTACTGCACACATGATTTCTGCAAACATGGTAAAAGGCTATACGACTTCATTTTGGGAGCTTGTTCGGGCTATATTATGCCGGGGTATATATATTGCCGCGCCTGTACCCCAAAACGGAGTCATACTGAAATTTTTTCAGGCATGTCAGAAGAGTCATTATCAATATTTTGCATTTCACATTTCCGAATCACCCTCATTAGTATAACGACATCACCCTAAGTCAAATCGTGTAGCACGAATTCCGACAAGAATATCTCCAAAAAACAGACTTAATATTTATGTTCATGGAAGAAACAGAATTGCAGGAGAAATAACAAGTACAAGTAGGTGCATGATAATACTACGGCCATGCGCGCCAGGTAACTTGAACTGCCGTATAAAACACAGTTTTGATAGTCAAGCAAATTAAAAGGATGTTTGTTTTGAGAGCTCTCAAATCGACAATACTGTCGTTTGAGGAGTCAAATCCAACAATTACTATGAGGCCATTTGAGAGCTCAAATCCTACAATTAGGGTCGTTTAAAGGTCGACTCCAAGATTTCTCGAGGAGGGCGCCCTCATTTTTAACAAATTGTGTTTTTTTTGAGCATATACATAATGCTTGTCCTAAACATAATCCTGTGTGAAATACTATGCTCAATCGAATCCTTCATATAGAAAATCACAACTTTGTTTAAAGGCATTTTCGTGACCCACAGCCTCGTCCCCCGACTTACCTCAAAAAAGTGAGATTTTCATATCATCTGGAACTGTTAACATTAGTAAGCCATGGTGGCCATCTTACGTGCAAATTCGGCGGTTGTCTGTAAGTATTCGCAATTTGTGGTATTTTTCTGTCCCCGTACACGTACAGAAATATAGCACAGTGGGCTATGGAACCGTGGGAAACGATCATTTGCTCATAAACAAAACCGCAAGTCCGGGATCATCTTAAAAGTTGTGAATAAGCTTTTCTCAAGGAATCTAGTGAACAATGATGAAAACAGAAAGGCTGGAATCACGAAATGCCGCTTAAAATTTTCCGATCCGAATTTTTATTAGTAATTACACGGTTCCTATGGCACTGGTTATTCTGTACATAAATGTGTAAGACTGGCATTAAAACGTAAAACCGATTCATCCCTACCTTTGGCTTAAGCATTTCAAGTTTCGGGAATTTTCATATTTTGTTTACAATAAAACATCCAGTCGTAAAAATCTAAAAAAAAAAAATATGGCCGGTCAAAGAGCCATTTTAAATAAAATGCGCCGGTCTTCTGAGAAAACTTTTTTTTTTCTTGCCTAACTTAAATCCTGTGATGCTTTCTTTGAAAAAGTCTTTATCGAACCTTAAAGGTTAGCAGCGATAATGAGATAGAATCGAAAAATGTGAACATGCTTTTTTTTAAACTTATAAATCAGGGAGAAGTGTGTACAATTCCATAAAAACTGCTTTAATGTAAAACACACCACCACATATGAATACATGTAAGTATTTGGGAAATTAGTCATACCGTCCTCCGTAAATATACGTACAAAGATGGCGTCTCAAAATCTACACTCAACAACCGATGTGGATACACCAGTACAGAAAACAAAGATCAATCATGTTTGTGTGTTTGAGGTCAAACTGTTTTTAATCATGGTGCCATATTACGCTTAAATCTGGGATCTTCACAGGGAAAGGCCTTTTTTTTTATCACATTCGGAATTTTATACCACTATAGAAATGACAGAATAAAGATCAAACGTACTGCTCTGACGTTAATAAACGGATTTCAGCCACCACTTGCAGGTTATGTTCGGCATATCCATTCCAGTAAAAAAAATACACAATTGAATTTTGATGGTTTTTTTTAAGTTTTTTAATTACAAAATTTGAAGGGTGGTCAGTAGATTGTTATGTGAGTAGGCCTACTTTTCCCACTTGATGCGGTGCGGTTATATACGTAACAGTGTAAACTGGTAAATTTATATGTCCCGCGAAAACCTTATCGCCCCGAATTCCACAAATTTTTCGATCAGCGCATGGTGATTTCGGTAGGGGCCGGATACGGTTTCTGTTCAATGTAAAATTATTCATCAACTTGGAATTAAGTGGTAGGCTACCCAGCAGCATGTACTCCAATCGTTTTCTGCCGCGCAGACTAGGGACTCTCGACTACATACACACAAACTCAATCGTGTCAACAACACCAATTCTTCATCGCACTCAGTATTAGACTATTTTATTGATTTACCAAGTATTGAAAGGCGCGCACTGAAGCCTGGTGGATCTGGAGATGGCACTCCTTTAATGGGCCAAATTGGCATACCCCGGCAATGTCCACACTGTTATTTTACCCAAGGTATTTTTTAGTGATGTCGTTTACGTGGCTGTGAGGACATGGCAAAAATTAAAACCATGTGAAATATACAAACCTCAACATGTACAACCGTTGAAAAAGAAAAGGAAAAAAATAAAAAGAAGGAAAGAAAGAAAGAAAGAAAAGAAGAAGGAAACAATTTAAAAAGGGCCGAATTGACGTGGGCCGAACCGGAATGGGCCGAATCGGAAAATGGCGTGGGCCGAATTGGCAGTGGGGCGAACGGGTTGGGCCGAATTGGCCATGAGTTTGGAAGCATTGGAAATGGGAACTGTCCGTAATTCAGTTACACTACAGTTGCTCGAACAATTCTAACCGTAATAAAGACACTGCATTTACGGTTAGACGTCTAATTGTACCAGAAATGGGCGGAAAGTTTAACCAAATCATGGCCGGTTAATCCTTTCTTTTAAAGCATCCTCGGTAGTAAGTGTTAAAGGACTTTACCTGAGAACGTTTTTAATTGTTAGGCGTATCGCATCCACGGTAGAAGCACTCCGTATACAATAACCTGTAGCAGTGCAATGTGGTAAAATTGAATAGGCTCCGAGCAAAGAGTTTCGCAAATATTCACGTTTTTCGGAAGCTTAATAAAAATGGTGTTATTTCATCCTGCTCGTAAAACAAGGCATACATTACCTAGAAAGGTCTTTTATCATTAAGAGATGCATTAAAAATTCATAATGTTAATTCTGAGATGACCAAAATTAGGGGAAAATCCTTCCACATATAATTTTATAGTTCCACAACAGTGACGACGCGGCAATACTAGCCCGCCCTTGGTACTTGGTACTTGTATTGTATGTTGATCCTTATTGCCAGCTCGTTTGGCGAAATAGATGAAGTGCGAAAATGCGTTCCAGCCACAAGGGGCAAGTAAAAAGGAGATGCAGATGCAAAAAAAAAAAAAGGGAAGCAAATCTCAACAAAACCGCCATTACTCAACATGTGAAAGGCAAATTTGTAGATGTCTAATTTTGTTATTTCTAAGCCTTTTTGCAAATCACTGTTGATGATTTGTATTATAACCACGTTTAGCAACAACTTGGTTGAGTAACTTTATCTGAGTTGTATTGTGAATTCAGTAAATTTGCTGTTACACGTTTTTAAGTACACTCTTCGGCAAACCTAAAATAGAGCGGTCAATAACGAAAAAGTCATTCCGATTAAAGAAGCGTCTGGTTTGCTCGTATATTAGGGTTGCATTGGGAACTAGTATTAAGTGTTTAAAGGTCCATGGCACGATCGCTACTACCTCGTCCCCAGAACCTCAGATTTTACCGGAAGTGGCCAAAATTTGGTATCAGAAGAAGCTACTATTTTTTCATTTGCCCTGTGAAATCTTAGGGCTAAAGGATGTTGGGGTTGGAAGTATGAGTGAAAATGGCCCATTTTTGGTCGACAATATTAGTTTAACAGTTAGCTATGGGGCTTACAAAATCACGTTTTTTGCTCTCATCTCAACACGGGATGAAATATAACAGCGCGAAACTTTATAGATGACGTTTTGGGGTGAAGACCAATCTATCAAGATGAAAATTCTTATACTTAAATGGGCCATCCTCCTTTAAAACAAAAAATCTAAAATTTGAGTTTTAGATACCAGAAAGAACCCCTACTACAGAATTAGAAAATACACAGTTTAAATGAAGTCAATCTGTTAACAGGTTCTTGCAAAATTGGCAATTTCTACCTGAGATAAGTGGCGAGTCCCCAACGCAAAAAGATTCAACCTGCAGTGACCTGCACATTGCATAAACCTGTGAAGTGTAACAGAGATCGAAAATGCTAATTAATTATGCACTTGTCAAGTTCCTCCCGGCCCTGGGGGTCCAGGGACATAGCGGGGTATATGCCGGGACA